>WNWK01011425.1:0-64522 GCA_009830355.1 Cherax destructor
TTCGTTTTACGATTGTTTCGCTTTAAAATATGCCCTCTCTGACGGATTAATATCGTAAGCCAGGGTACCACTGTACTAGGTATGAATTGATTTGTTGAGAACTATTTCAAGAGAATATATAAATGGGAACTAAATTAAATGGACAGATAGTAAATATTATATAAAATTAATTTAGAAGCAAGATTTGATTTATAGTATAAAGTTTAAGATTAGGTTTGTAGGTAGGTTAAGCAAGTAATAGCACTAAAAAAAAAGTACAATGTATATAAGGTAGTTGGTACAAAGAATTGCACAATAATGTAGTAGGAACATACACTAATACACCACACGTATATTATGTGTTGAGGACAATAGGCTAATCAGTAATGGTAATGTCAGCTTGTCTAAGGAAGTTGGTGAGATCACGTTCGTTTGATATAGAAAATTGCTGACCTGTTGATACTTTTCGAACTAGTATTTTCCCATCACACGCGAAGCACTGGTGGATTTTGTTCTCCAGTTTAAGTTTTCTCAGCCTAAACAGAAGGTTTTGACATTTCCTGGTTAGGCCTCGTTGATGTACACTCCATTTTTCACTGTAATTGCTGATTTAATTAGGTCCTTTTTTGTATCATATGAATGAAGTCTGATCATAATACTAGGTTTACCTTGTTTTCCTAGCAATCGTGTTTCCTTGATTTCATTCCTTTGCACATTAACTCGTAGGTGGTCTTGTAATATGTTGATAGCAGTTTCCTTGCACTGGGATTGAGTTATGTCTCTGGGAATGTGATTGCTGTTTATTATAACTGCATCAGACAAGTTATCTTGTTCGGTTTTGTCATCTTGAAAATCAAGATATTCATCAAGTCGAGTGTGCATGTTGTTATTCCAGTCCTTGATTGCTTCTTCCACCTTCATATTCAGGGTTGTTATTTGATCGGTGTGACTGGTTATAGCTGTTTGCAGAGTATTTTCTGTGTCAGTATTTCCCGATGTAATCTTCTCTTCAAGGTTTTGGATCTTGATCTCGAGGTTAGTTAGCTTGGATTCATATTTCACTAGTTTTGCTTTGATGTCTTTGTTTTCAGCTTCAAGGGCAATGATGTATTCCCTAATAGTATCAGGATGGAATCCTACAAAGCTGGTGGGGTTGGAGGGAGAGTCAGCCATGTTCGGTGTTATTGTTGTTGTCGGGACCCGGGCGGGGGTGTGGGGGGCTGTTGATGCACCGGCTTTCTGCTGTGTAGACATGTTGAGTTTCAGAGTCCTTAGCGTTGGTTTCTTGTTACTGTTGTTGGTTCCTCTGCGAGTTCCGCTCATAGTATCACTAGTGAAGCTATGGAGGAGGCTTTATTTCCTTTAGCTTGGGTTAGGCGTTCGTCTGGCAGCGGGGGCGATGTTTGGGTTTGCAGGGCTGTCTTCCTTAGATCTTCAATTTTGTTAAGGTTTGGGTAGCATTTCTAATATTCTTGGATCATTTTGTGATCTACGTGGGTTTGTGTAGTTGTACCGTCTTCGCATTTGCCACACTCGTCTTACGCACGGGTATCTCATGGAGAGGCTCCCTGCCCCCCTCTGTGAGCATTGTCAGGTTCCAGTGTCTGTTCGACATACAGTGGACCCTCGGTTAACGAAAAAAATTCATTGCAGAAGCCTGCTCAAGTGCCATTACCGAACGAATTTACGTCCTTAAGAAATAATGTCATGTAGGTTAGTCTATTTCAGACCCCCAAAACTACACTTCCACAAGAACTTACAAAATTATACTTACATAATTGCACGATTTCCGGGGTATTCGTTAACCGAGGGTCCACTGTATTCCGTTGGACTGTCCACTTTATCAACGAGCGCGCAGAATTTACCTCCAACGGCGTCTTCGCTCTGCGGCCCTTTCTTTACCTTCCCTTCTTGCTGATGGACCCTCCTTTAATCCTGACTCTCTCGTTGACTTTTTGACAGAAACTGACTTACTACACAAACTCTGAAGATTATACCTTTAGCACCTCCCTCAGTCCCTTCTACCTCAATCTCTTGCTACCCTCTATCCCTGCACTATCCACTGTCCTGCTGCACTCCATACCCTACTAATCATCCATCTCCCTCTTACAACCCATTCTCCCAGCATCCTGCAATAACCTGCAGTGCTGTATGACCCTTGTGGTTTAGCGCTTCTATTTGATTATAATAATAATGTCAAATGTCATCACTGTAATTACTGGACTGATAAGAAGAGATAAGACTATGGCTCACCCCTCTCGTGAAATGTCACCAGAGTCATTAGTGGAGATCAGATGAGATAAGGCAGTGACACAAATTATTATTATTATTATTATTATTATTATGCACCATTATTATTATTATTATTATTATTATGCACCATTATTATTATTATAATTATTATTTTTATTATTATTATTATTATCATTATTATTCACTATCATTATTATTATTATTTTTATGCACTATCATTATTATTATTATTATTTAAGTACAATTTTAGTACCTAATATTAGTGTCAGAACACAGATTGGCTATGAAATCACAAGAACTACTATAAATTGTGATTATGAGAACATGAAAATGATATAAAATAATAAAATAAAGTGAAAAAAAGATATATCGGCAACGATTCTGCAAGCGGCAGGACTCCTGTTGCTGTCAGGTGAGCATCCAGTGCCAACTTCTCCGCCTCATATCTCGGTAACTACTGACCCAAATTTTTATTTTTATCCTATAACACTTAAAAAATGTGCTCTTTATTTCTATAAAAAATATTTTTTTTTTTCAAAAGATTCGGGGCACTGGGCGAGCTAACGTAAATATACGTTTGGACCATTTAAGGGTTAAATGGGCTGCAGAAAACAATATGAAGTTCAATGATGAGAAATTTAAATTACTCCGATATGGAAAATGTGTGGAAATTTAAATCTCATCGGACTATAAAACAAATTCCAACCACAATAGAGCGAAAAACAAATGTCAAAGACCTGGGAGTGATTATGACAGAGGATCTCACCTTCAAGGACCATAACTCTGTAGCAATCCCATCTGCTAGAAAATTGACAGGATGGATAATGAGAACCTTCAAAACCAGGGATGCCAAGCCCATGTTGCACCTTTCAAGGCAGGCAAAATTGCTGACCTAGAAAATGTACAGAGAACTTTCACGGCATGCAAAACTGCGATAAACCCCCCTCAATTACAGGGAACGCTTAAGTTCCTAAACCTGTACTCCCTGGAACGCAGGCAGAGAGATACATTATTATATACACTTTGAAAATCCTAGAGGGATTAGTACCAACCAGGCTGACTGAGACAAGTGCACCCATAATTGACCATACATGGACCAATATACTAGCCCCCCTTAAATCAGGGATAATTACAGACAGCACTACAGACCACTACCCCTCCTTCTTAACAAAGAGGATGGAATAACAAATAAATATGAAGAGTGGAATGAAAGAATAGATGAGAAGTCCCCAGACATCATAGCAGTCACAGAAACGAAACTCACTGAGGCAATAACAGATGCAATCTTCCTACAGGGATATCAGATCCTGAGGAAAGTTAGACTGGGCTATATTGTGTACATTAACGTTGAAAACGTTAATGTACACAACGTAATGCAAGTCTTTCATCAAAAATGGATATTTCTGGAGGATCCATTTCAAATTTGATGAAAAAGTTTTCAAAGAAATAAATAACATGAGTCACTCCCTACGAAAGCAAAAGACTCGGCAGACGATGTACCATCCCCCAATGAAAAGCAGGTGTGCCACTAGCACATTGAGAGACAACACAATAAGTGTCAGGGGCCCAAGACTGTTCAACTGCTTCCAGCATACATAATAGGGATTACCAATAGATCCCTGGCAGTCTTCAAGCAGGCACTAGACAGGCACCTAAAGTCGGTACCTGACCATCCAGGCTATGGTTCGTACATTGGACTGTGTGTGGCCAGCAGTAACAGCCTGGTTAATCAGGCTCTGATCCAACATGAGGCCTGGTCACAGACCGGGCTGCAGGGGCGTTGACCCCTGGAACTCTCTCCAGGTAAACTCCAGGTACTCCAGATGCCTCTAACTCTCCATTTAATAACTCTTCTCTCCCATTTTTAACTGACAAATCCATTTTTACCCTAGGCTTTCTCAACTTATTAATCTCACTCCAAAAATTTGTCTTATTTTCAACAAAATTTGTTGAAAACATCTCACCCACCCTCTCATTTGCTCTCTTTTACATTGCTTCACCAATTTCTTAACCTCTCTTTTCTCTCCATATTCTCCTCCCTCCTTGCATCACTTCTACTTTGTAAAAACCTCTCATATGCTAACTTTTCTCTTTACATCTTTACATCATCATTCCACTAATCACTCTTCTTCCCTCCCGCACCCACTTTCCTATAACCACAAATTTCTGCTGAACACTCTAACACTATATTTTTAAACTTAACCCATACCTTTTCTACCCCATTGCCTATACTCTCACTAGCCCATCTGTCCTCCAAAAGTTGTTTATATCTTACCCTAACTGCCTCCTCCTTTAGTTAATAAATCTTCACTACTCTCTTACTTGCTGTTTCCATTCTCCTTGTATCCCATCTACCTTCTACTCTCACAGTAGCTACAACTAAAAAGTGATCTGGTATATCTGTGGCCCCTTTATAAACATGTACATCCTGAAGTCTACCCAACAGTCTTGTTTTTTTTTTATTTACACATAGGCCATTTCCCACCAAGGCAGGGTGGCCCGACAAAGAAAAATTTTCATCATCACTCACTCCATCACTGTCTTGCCAGAGCCATGCTTACACTACAGTTATAAAACTGCAACATTAACACCCCTTCTTCAGAGTGCAGACACTACTTCCCATCTATCTACAAGACTCAAGTCCGGCCAGCTGGTTTACCTGAATCCTTTCATAAATGTTACCTTGCTCACACTCCAGCAGCCCTCAAGTCCTAAAAACCATTTGTCTCCATTCACTCCTATCAAATACGCTCACAATTGCTGGAAGTCCAAGCCCACCCACACAAAACCTCCTTTACCCCTACCTCCAACCTTAGGAAAACTCCTACCCTGCCTTCCCTCCACTACAGATTTATACACTCTTGAAGTCATTCTATTTCATTCCATCCTCTCTACATGTCTGAACCACCTCAACAACCCTCCTCAGCCCTCTGGATAATAGTTTTAGTAATCCTACACTTCCTCCTAATTTCCAAACTACGTACATTCTCTGCATTATAATCACACCACACATGCCTTCAAATATGACATCTCCACTGCCTCCAGCCTTCTCCTTGTTGCAACATTCACAACCCATGCCTCACACCTATACAAGATTGTTGGTAAAACTATACTCTCAAACATTCCCTTCTTTGCTTTCATGTATAAAGTTCTTTGTCTCCACAAACTCCTCAGTTCACCACTCATTTTTTCCCTCATCAATTCTATGATTTACCTCATCCTTCATAGACCCATCTGCTGACATGTCCACTCCCAAATATCTGAATACATTCACCTCCTCCATCTCTCTCCCTCCAATCTGATATCCCAATTTTCGTCACCCAACTTTTTGTTATCCTCATTTCCTTACTCTTTCCTATATTCACTTTTAATTTCCTTCTTTTACATACCCTACCAAACTCATCCATCAACCTCTGCAATTTTTCTTCAGAATCCCCCAAAAGCACAGCAACTGTGACAACTCTCACTTTGTGTTAGATTATTTATCTTTTAACCCCACACCTCTTGCCAACAGCCGAGCATTCACTTCTCTTACAACTCCATCTATAAATATATTAAACAACCATGGTGACATCATCACATCCCTGTCTCAGTCCCACTTTTACTGGGAAATAATCTCCTCTCGCCTACATACTCTAACCTGAGCCTCACTATCCTCATAAAACTTTTCACCGCTTTCAATAACCTACCTCCTATTCCATACATTTGCAACATCTGCCACATTGCCCCCTATCTACCCTATCATATGCCTTTTCCAAATCCATAAATGCCACAAACACCTCTTTACCCTTATCAAAATATTGTTCACCTATATGTTTCACTGTAAACACTTGGTCAACACACCTCCTACCCTTCCTAAAGCCCCTTGTTCATCTGCTATCCTGCTCTCCATCTTACTCTTAATTCTTTCAATAATAACTCTACTGTACACTTTCCAGGAATACTCAACAGACTTATTTCCCTATAATTTTTACACTATCTTCTGTCCCCTTTGCCTTTATACAAAGGAACTATGCATGCTTTCTGCCAATCCTAGGTACCTTACCCTCTTCCATACATTTATTAAATAAAAACACTAACCACTCCAAAACTATATCTCCACCTGTCTTTAACATTTCTATCTTTATCCCATCAATCCCAGCTGCTTTACCCCTTTCATTCTACTCACTGCCTCACGAACTTTCCCCACAGTCACAACTGGTTCTTCCTCACTCCTATAAGATGTTATTCCTCCTTTGCCTTATACATGAAATCACAGCTTCCCTATCTTCATCAACATTTAACAATTCCCTCAAAATTTTCCCCCTCCATCTTCCCGATACCTCTAACTCTCCATTTGATAACTTCCTCTCATTTGCTCTCTTTTACCTTTCTTTTGCTCTGTTTTTACATTGCTTCACCACTTTCTTAACCACTCTTTTTCTCTCCATATACTACTACTCCCTCCTTACATCATTTCTTTTTTGTAAAAACCTTTGTATGCTAACTTTTCTCTTACTACTCTTTACATCATCATTCCACACCGCTCTTTTTCCCCTCCCGCACCCACTTTCCTGTAACCACAACTTCTGCTCAACACACTAACACTATATTCTTAACCTACCCAGCCTACCTTTTCTACCCCCTGCCTATATTCTCACTACTCATCTGTCCTCCAACAGTTGTTTATTTCTTACCTGAACTGCCTTTAGTTTATAAATCTTCACTTCTCTCTTACTTGCTGTTTCCATTCTCCTTGTATCCCATCTACCTTTTACTCTCCTGTAGCTACAACTAAAAGTGATCTGATATATGTGTGGCTCCCTTTATAAACATGTACATCCTGAAGTCTACTCAACAGTCTTTTATCTACCAATATGGTCCAACAAACTACTGTCATTTCGCCTTACATCATATCTTGTATACTTTTTATCCTCTTTTCCTAAAATTTTATTACCTAAAACAAACCCTTTCTATACAAAGTTCAATTAAATGCTCCCATTATCATTTACCCCTTTGGACCCAAATTCCTACCACCCTCTCTAAGCCCTCCTACTTTAGCATTTAGGTCTCCTACCACGATTACTCTCTCACTTGGCTCTTAAAGTTCCTACACACTCACTGAACATCCCCCCAAAATCTCTCTCTCTCTTTACCTCTTCTCCGGGTGCATACACTTATTAACCCACTTTTACATCGCCCTTATTTTAATCCTCATAATCCTTGAATTTATACATTTATGTTCCCTCTTCTCTCTCCATAACTGATCCTTCAACATTTTTTGCTACCCTTCCTTAGCTCTTTAAATCTCTCAGTTACTCCTGACTTAAAACCCCATTTATTTCTTCCCACTGAAACTCGCCACCCCCTTCAGCTTTGTTTCACTTAGGGCCCGGACATCCAGCTTCTTTTCTTTCATAACATTAGGAATCATCTGTCTCTTATCATCTGCACTACATCCACGCACATTCAAACATCCCAATTTAATAAAGTTTTCTTATCTTGTTTTTGTAATTTTTTCAGGAAAAAGGGTACTAGCCCCCTTGCTCCCCCATTTAGTCCTTCTTAGCTGGGCCTTACAGAGGAAAATTCTGTTCCACTTCCCATGGAGATAAGCAGAAATAAACAAAAACAAAACAGGGAAAAAAGAAGCCGGGGGTTAGTATATATGTATACAGGTATCCCTCAACATTGGGGGGTTGGGGATCAAGAGCCTCATGAATGTTGAAAAATTGCGAATGTTTGGTGCCCAATATATTTGAGGGGAAAAAAAGAAAAGCATTTGTAATCTAACAATCCTTCCAAGTTGAAAGTTCTCATAAACACATGAAAACATTGTAAAAAATTGTACTATATACATACATGTTGTAGTGACATGGGCTGGCTGTGGAGGGAGGCCCGTAATGTATAATTATACAATATTTTATAGTGTTGTGAAGTCATGGGGAATCATATACTGACATGCTGCTTCTCCCCTCAGCTCCGCCCACTTTATTATGATGCCAAATGGGTTTAATTAAATATTTTATATTAAAAAAAAATAAAAGAAAATAACCCAACTTATAACTTATTTTAATTTGCATAACTCATATTTTAGAAAATAAAAACTTAATACATACAAGAGTTAAGCTACAGAAAAATACATTAAATTCAATCTAACACTATGAAGTGGGGGGAAAATGAGGGGGGGGGTGACAGAGTATTCAGTGTCTGGTAGCCGTGATGGGGGGCATGTTGGTGGCGCTAATAAAATGTTTGTAATTACACTAATAGTAATAAAGGTAATCTATCTATTACATTTTTTCCCAAAAGTATCAAAACATGATAAAAAACTGAATTTAAATAAAGATGCTGAAATGAATAATATACATCTAACATCATTATGAATGGAGGAATTGAGATGGAGTGGCAGCATCATTCATTCTGGCGAGTCAGGGTGATGGATATTAGCCTAACGCTAATAAAATGTTGAATTACACTAAAAAGGTATTAGTTTTAAAAGTTATGTATTTTTTATCACTCTTGTCATAAGAAAATGAAAAAATAGCACAAGTAAGTTTATTCAGGTATATACAAATACAGACATAGTTTCAAAATAGAAATATGTGTAGAGAACTTAGGAAAACCCAAAAAAGTCAGACGTGACTTATTTTTATTAAAAAATAATAATAATTTATAATCATAAAACATCATAAAATATTCCCTATATAATATTACAAACATTTATATATATAATACATACATTATATATACATACATGTTATATAAAACATACATGTTATATAGTAAAACATACATTTATATATATATTTAAAAAAAAAAATGAACAAACAATGATGACTTGTGATGATGATGACAATGATGATGGTATTGTTCCATGCATTTACAGTTTGAATGGATGATTATGGGGTGTAACTGCATGGTATGACGAGTCTAGTGTGTGGATTCTAACTCATCACTGCCACAGGTTGAGGTTCAGGTGAGGCAGTAGGGGTAGTGGAGTTTCCTTGTGAAAGTTGATCCAAACTAGCCCGTTTCCTTCATTCTACAAAAGAGTTTTGTGGAATTATTCCATAAATTCGTTCATCACCTTAAAAGCCCTTCAACATCATGGGTTATTTAACAAAATTTTTGAGCTGTGCTGTCATTCTCATGTTGCCCTATTTTTTCAAGGGTGGGGGCTTTGGTTGTTGGCCTGAGCCCCCTTTTTCTCTTCATCCTCCTCTCCTGCCAATCCCCAAAACTCCCATTCAAGTGTTCTTAACCAGTTCTCTCACCTCACCTCCTTCTTGCCCTCTCAAACCCTTCACCACCAACTAGCCTTCTCTCCACGTCTTCCTCACGCTTTGTTAACCTCGCCCAAAGGGACAACCAACAAAATCCAGACCCTCGGGACAAAGCCCCCCAACAACCCTCACCTTTGAGGTTGCAAATCCTTGACACTATCATTCAATACTGAGAAATAGCGTGGTAAATTTCTTCCATTTTGGTGACACTCATATCTGGATCTGCATCGAACACAGCTGGAGCCTTTGCATTGACCTTCGTGTGTAGTGGGGGGCTTTAAATGTAGCTATCACACTATCAAGAGGTTGTATCAGGAGGTTGTGGGGCATGAACACAACTTCAACATCCAAACATTCCCCCCAGTGATGGGGTGACCTGGAGCATTATCAAGAAGCAGGAGGATTTTTTTGGGAGGCCCTTCTCTTGTAGATACTCCCTACCTCCATCAGGACCCAGTGGTGAAACCAGTCCATAAAGATGACGTTGGTGGTCCATGCTTTGGATTGTTCATCCAGAATACTGGAAGGAGATTCTGTTTGTCCCTTCAGTGCTCTGGGGTTGGCACATTTATAAATAAAGCCTGGCTTTATCTGTGCCCACAGCGTTACCATAGCATTAATGTGCATCGGTCTTTGCAGCTAACCTGGCGCAGTCTTCTCCGGGGATGAAGGTCCCGGGAGGCATCTTCTTCCAAAAACCCGGCTGTTTCATCCCTATTCCACACCTGTTCAGGCAAGTATCCCTTCTCATCGATGATTTTTTTTAAAACGCCAGGAAACAGCGCAAAACGTGATCTGCCTAACTTGATTCTCCACTCATCTTCAGGTTGTGCAGGAGAACCGTCTTAAATTTTTTAAACCATCCTTTACTTAGAAGCAGGATGGGTAGGTTCTGAGCTGGTGCTAGCCTCATTACTAGCCAACGTATCATACAAAGCTCCCCTTTTTACAATCACATTGCTGTCATGGGTTTCCTTTTTGGTCTGAAATCCACACAAATAAACCGATTCCATCTGACATCCCCTGTACTTGTGACACTTGCTTGGCTGAAGGAGGGCAGTAGATGCTAGTGCCGCCCTTATCTTGGTCATTTTTCTTGGGTAGAGCGCACTGTGCTTTCGTTTACATTAAAAAATCTTCCAGCAGAACTGTAAAATTTCCTGCCCTACACTTGTCTGAAGTTCACCTTCTGCTCCCGATTCATGACTTTCTTGAGCGCTTAGGTATTGGCTCATCAATAGCGGTTGCTGCTGCGGGGGCCATACCTCACCACTACACAAACACGATGGACACAGAAACAACACAGACTGCGTGAAGAGTAGCTGGACAATGGGAGTGAGCTGGCTGCCAGGTCAGAAGGGGGGGGTAGTAGGGACACACAAACAACACAGACCGATGGAAGAGTAGCTGGACAATGACTGAGTGGGGTGAGTGAGTGGTGGGTGGCTGGCTGCCGGGTCGGAAGGATGGTAGTAGGAATGCGTGGGTGAAAAATTGAATATAATTTGGGGGGGGAATTTGGCAGCTGGGAATTTTGGATGGAAATTTGGCGATGGTTCGGGGGCAGGGAATTTGGGGGGCCGGGACCGGAATTAAGCCCGCGAAAGTAAAAACGAAAATTGAGGGATACCTGTATTCTTTTACATGCATGTGTAGTCGACCTAAGTGTAAATAGAAGTAGCAAACATACCTGTAACCTTGCATGTTTATGAGACAGAAAAAAAACCAGCAATCCTACCATCATGCAAACAATTACAGGCTTATGTTTCACAATCATTTGGTGAGGTAGTACCTCCCCAGGTGGGGGCTGTCTACCATCCTACTACCTGTTTATATGCATTTTTTCACTCTAGGACACTTAAAGCCTAGATAATGTGGTGGGGGAGCAAGATGGGGGTTTCATACCTTTCCACACTTTCATACCTTTAAATACCATACTATTCACCTTGCACCCCATATTAAGACCATTAAGACTAAAATATTTTAAGGTAAGTAATGAGTGTCTGTATATCATTTTTTTGCTCTAGGGCAGTAAATGACTAGTATAATGGAATATTCACTTGAGAAGAAACAAAGCCAGACTGACTCACAACGCTGTGCGGGAGGCATGCAGACATGGGTACCGGGGCGGGGTCCCCGGTGAAGGGGGGAAGTAATGCCTGCACTGAAGGAGGGGTGGGGTGGGAAGACAGTGCCTGCACTTGAAGGAGGGGTGGAGGGGGAGGAAAGTGCCGGGGAATTGTGAAGGAGGTGGGTGGGAAGAAAATGCCTCCCTTGAAGGAGGGGTGGGGGGGAAAAGGGGCATCCTGCATCGAAGGAGGGTGGAGGGGGGAAGAGGTGCTGCCCTGAAGGAGGGGGTGGTGGGGCGTTTCACTGGAAAAGGGGTGGTGGAAGATGATGCACCTGAAGGAGGGGTGGTGGGGAAGCACAGTGTGCACTCTAAAGGATGAGGGGGAATATTTACAGTTTGGATGAACATCTGAATTTAACATCAGTCCTCTCTTGCAAGACAGTGATGGAGAAAGTGTTTCTTCTTTATTGAGTCCCCTTCCCTCAGTGGTGTGCTTAAAATAATAATAATATTAATTAATTTAATTTAAATTATTATAAAAGGTCATAAGTTTTCAATTTTATTTTGCAGGTCGTTTGATACCAGAGACTGGCACTTTAGTGTCATCTACAGGTCATCCTGGTAAAGAAGGTGGCACTTGTAGTGTCAATACTACAGGTCATCCCCGGTACAAGAAGGGGGGGCACTTGTAGTGTCAATACAGGTCATCCTGGTACAAGAAGGTGGCACTTTAGTGTCAAATACAGGTCATCCTGGTACAAGAAGGTGGCACTTGTAGTTCAATACTGCAGGTCTCCTGTACAAGAAGGTGGTACTTGTAGTGTCAATACTGCAGGTCATCCTGGTACAAGAAAGGGGGCACTTTTAGTGTAATACTGCAGGTCATCCTGGTACAAGAAGGTGGTACTTGTAGTGTCAAATACTGCAGGTCATCCTGGTACAAAAAAAGGGACTTGTGGTGTCAATACTGCAGGTCATCCTGGTACAAGAAGGTGGTACTAGAAAATAATACTACAGGTCATCCTGGTACAAGAAGGTGGTACTTGTAGTGTCAATACTGCAGGTCATCCTGGTACAAGAAGGTGGTACTTGTAGTGTCAATACTACTGCAGGTCATCCTGGTACAAGAAGGTACTTGTAGGTAACAATAATACAGGTTATCCTGGTACAAGAAGGTGGCATGGTAGTGTTAACACTGCAGGTCATCCTGGTACAAGAAGGTGGTACTTGTAGTGTCAATACTGCAGGTCATCCTGGTACAAGAAGGTGGTACTTGTAGTGTCAATACTGCAGGTCATCCTGGTACAAGAAGGGTGAACTGTAGTGTCAATACTGCAGGTCATCCTGGTACAAGAAGGTGGTACTTGTAGTGTCAATACTGCAGGTCATCGCACAAGAAGGTAAGATAAGATAAGATAAAATTCCTTTGGATTTTTAACCCCGGAGGGTTAGCCACCCAGATAACCTAAGAAAGTCAGTGCGTCATTTGAAATGTCTGTCTTATTTCCATTGGGGTCCTTAATCTTGTCCCCCAGGATGCGACCCACACCAGTCGACTAACAACCCAGGTACCTATTTGCTGTTAGGTGAACATGACAACAGGTAAGGAACACATCGAAATGTTTCCACTCGGAATCGAACCCGGGCCCTCCGTGTGAAGCGAAAGCTCTAGCCACCAGACCACTGCAGGTTATCCTGGTACAAGAAGGGGTACTGTATCAATACTGCAGGTCGCCCTGTACAAGAAGGTGGTACTTGTAGTGTCAATACTGCAGGTCATCCTGGTACAAGAAGGCACTTGTAGTGTTAATACTGCAGGTCATCCTAGTACAAGAAGGTGGTACTTGTAGTGTCAATACTACTGCAGGTCATCCTGGTACAAGAAGGTGGTACTTGTAGTGTCAATACTGCAGGTCATCCTGGTACAAGAAGGTGGTACTTGTAGTGTCAATACTTCAGGTCATCCTGGTACAAGAAGGTGGTACTTGTAGTGTCAATACTGCAGGTCATCCTGGTACAAGAAGGTGGTACGGTAGTGTCAATACTACTGCAGGTCATCCTAGTTAAGAAGGTGGTACTTGTAGTGTCAATACAGGTTATCCTGGTACAAGAAGGTGGTACTTGTAGTGTTAACACTGGGCAGTGTCATCCTGGTACAAGAAGGTGGTACTTGTAGTGTCAATACTGCAGGTCATCCTGGTACAAGAAGGTGGTACTTGTAGTGTCAATACTGCAGGTCATCCTGGTACAAGAAGGGTGAACTTGTAGTGTCAATACTCGCAGGTCATCCTGGTACAAGAAGGTGGTACTTGTAGTGTCAATACTGCAGGTCATCGGGGTACAAGAAGGTAAGATAAGATAAGATAAAATTTCTTTGGATTTTTAACCCCGGAGGGTTAGCCACCCAGGATAACCTAAGAAAGTCAGTGCGTCATCGAGGCCTGTCTGTCTTATTTCCATTGGGGTCCTTAATCTTGTCCCCAGATGCGACCCACCAGTCGACTAACAACCCAGGTACCTATTTGCTGCTAGGCACATATAACAGGTGTAAGGAAACACATCGAAATGTTTCACTCGCCGGAATCGAACTCCGGGTCCTCCGTGCGTGAAGCTAAAGCTCTAGCCACTCAGACCACCGCATATTATCCTCGGTACAAGAAGGTACTGTATGCCAATACTGCAGGTCATCCTGGTACAAGAAGGTGGTAATGAAGGTCAATACTGCAGATCATCCTGGTACAAGAAGGTGGTACTTGTAGTGTCAATACTGCAGGTCATCCTGGTACAGAGAAGGGTGGTACTTGTAAAGGTCAACACTGCAGGTAATCCTGGTACAAGAAGGTAGTACTTGTAGAGTCAATACTAATGCAGTGCTTATACAGTAACAACACTGTAACAACAGTGTTGGTACTACAACACTTGGAGTGTCAACAACAGTGTCATAAGGTTAATGTGTCATAAATATCTGAAAGTGTCATCCTAACTATTCCTGAGACACTATTATTATTATAATATTATTTTCTGTAATAAAATATTCTCAAGACTTCCGGTTAAACAATTTAAATATGTGAGAACTTATTGTTCACTATGTCTAAAATACCTGAAAAACAATGTGTTGAGGCAACACAATGTACAATTGTTCAGTGTAGAAGACCAATTATATCAAAATTCACATGAAAAACAATGTGTTGATGCAATACAATGTACAGTTGTTCATGTAGGAGAACAATTATATCAACATTCACATGAAAACAATGTGTTGAGGCAACACAATGCAGTTGTTCATGGTGAGAACAATTATATCACATTCACACTCACTCAAACAATCTTCACAACAATCTCACAAGGATATCAGACCAGGTTTATCAGAGGCAAAAAACACTTCAGTGTCTACCGTGTCTAAAAGAGTTTTCTGAAAAATATAATTCTAGTAAGTCACATGAGAACTCATACTGGAGAGAAGCCATATCAGTGTTCAGAATGTCTGAAAGACTTTTCTGGGAAACAAGGTTTAGAAAGACACATGAGGACTCACACTGAGAGAAGCCATATCAGTGTTCAGAATGTCTGAAAACTTTTCTGGGAAACAAGGTTGAAAGACACATGAGAACTCATACTGGAGAGAGAAGCCATATCAGTGTCTGAATGTCTGAAAAACTTTTCTAAAATCAGACTTAAAAACACACATGAGAACTCATACTGAGAAGCCGTATCAGTGTAAAGAATGCCTGAAAGACTTTTCAATAAATCAAGTTTAGTAATTCACATGAGAACTCATACTGAGAGAAGCCATATCAGTGTTCAGAATGTCTGAAAGATTTTTTGTCAAAAATCACATTTAGTCACTCACATGAGAACTCACGAGGAAGCCATATCAGTGTTCAGAATGCTCATGAATTTGCAAGCTCACCTTGTCACAAAAACCTGCACTGAGAGAACATATCAGTGTTCAGAATGTCTGGAAAGACTTTATTAGAAAATCAGATTTAGTAAGTCACATGAGAACTCATACTGGAGAGAAGCCATATCAGTGTTCAGAATGTCTGAAAGACTTTCTAATAAATCAAGTTTAGTAAGACACATGAGAACTCATACTGAGAAAAGCCATATCAGTGTTCAGAATGTCAAGACGCTGAAACAAGATTTAGAAAGACACATGAGAACTCATACTGGAGAGAAGCCATATCAGATGCTCAAAATGTCTGAAAGACTTTTCTAGAAAATCACATTTAGTAAGTCACATGAGAACTCATACTGGAGAGAAGCCATATCAGTGTTCCTGGGAATGTCCAGTGACTTTTCTCAAAATCAAGTTTAGTGTCACATGAGAACTCATACCAGAGGGTTTATATCAAAATTAGAATGAAAGACTTTTCTCATAACCTGTTTAGTAATCATGCAAAGTTAAGGAGAACTCATACTGAGAGAAAGCAGACTGTGGCTCAGAAAGTCTGGAAGACTTCTAAGTCATGAGAAGTCAGTCATACTAGAGAGGAAGCTTTGTCAGAGGCGGCGCCATGTCAGCTATTAATATTTCTTCCTCTACCAACACCGATAAAACTCCTTTCCTGCTAATCTGGCATGCTGGCAAGCCAGTGTTCGTCCCGTACATTGTTGGCAATGCAGTGTTAATCCCATAATATTCAAATTCAAATTCAAAATTCAAATTTTATTTCTACGTAATATACAAGGGCGGGTTCAACTGTTTCCGCAGAGCCAGGACATCCAGCTTCTTTGCTTTCATAACGTGAGAATCATCTGTCTCTTATCATCTGCCTCCATCCCTTTAAAGCATCAGGTATAAAGTTTTAACTTATCTTGTTTTAGTAATTTTTACAGGAAAAAGGGTTACTGGCTTATTGCTCCGGCATTTAGTCACTTCTTACGACTCGCCTCTTACAGGAAGAATTCTGTTCCACTTCCCATGGAGATGGCAAGAAATAAACAGAGCAAGAGCCTAGGACGAAAAATGAAGAAAACCCAGAGGGGTTAGTATATATATACAGGTATCCCTCAAGCATTAAGAGTTGGGGGATCAAAGGCCTCATGAATGTTGAAAAATTGATATTTTGGTGCCCCAATATATTGTAGGAAATAGTATAATAGCATTTGCATGCTTAGTCTAACAATGCTGCTTCCTTAAGTTGAAGAGTTCTCATAAAACTTACATGAACATTAAAAAATATTGTACTATATACATACATGTTGTAGTGACATGGGCTGGCTGTGGAGGGCCTGTAATAGTATAATTATACAATATTTTATAGTGTTTGTGAAGCGTCATAGAGGGAATCACTGGTGCTGACACCTGCTTCTCCCTGCCATGGCGCCCACTTTGTGTGATGCCAAATGTTGAATTAAATATGTATATTAGAAGAAAAATAAAATAAAAATGAAACTCCAACTTCATAACTTATTTTAATTTGCATAACTCCTTATATTTTAGAAAAATAATAAAAAACTAAAAATACATACCTTTGATTAGCTTTTTTTGAAAAATGCATTATTCACCATCTAACATCGTTATGAAGTGGGAGGCTGTGAGGGAGGAGGTGAGCCGTGGTATTCAAGTGTCTGGTGAGTCGTGATGGGTGATGCATGTTGGCCGTGGCTAATAATAAGAAATGTTGTGTAATTACACTATGTGTAATAAAGGTAATCTATCTGTACATTTATTCCAAGTGATATCAGAAACTGATAAATACCCTAGAAGCTGTAATAAAGATGCTGAAATGAGGAATAATATATGTATCTAACATCATTATGAAGTGGGAGGGAGCTGTGTGGAGATGGAGTGGCGGCAGTAACAGTGTCTGGCGAGTCCATGGTGATGAATGTGGCAGCAACGCTGTGAAATGTTGTGTAATTGCACTAATACGTATTAGTATTAAAAGTTATGTATCTTTTATCACTCTTGTCATAAGAAAAAAATACAAAAATAGCGCAGTAAGTTTACATTCAGGTATATACAGAAATACAGTTACATAGATTATCATACATAGCAGCATATGTGTAGAGAACTTAGAATCTTTAAAAAGTCAGACGAGTGACTTATTTATTATTAGAATAATAAATAATAATTTATAATCATAAAACATCATAAAATATTGCACTATATATATATATACATACATATTATATATATATATACATACATATTATATATACATACATGACCTTATATATACATACATGTTATATAGTATATACATACATGTTATGTACTATATAGTTAATAAATAATGAACAAGCAATGATGACTTGTGATGATGATGACAATGATGATGGTGATGATTGTACATGCGGTGCACTGATGACAGTTGAATGGAGGTAGGTATATGAGTGTGCTGCATGGTATGGCGAGTCTGGTGTGATTCTAACTCATCACTGAGCAGGTTGAGGGATTTCAGGTGAGGCAGTAGGGAGTAGTGGCAGGAAGCTTCCTTGTGAAGAGCATTGTGATGGCCAACTGAGACCGTTTCCTCTTCATATCTACAAACAGGTTTGTGAGAATTATGCTCTATCAATGTCGTTTCATCACCTTCAAAGCCTCAACATCGATGGGTCTATGTCATAACAAGAATTGTTTGAGCTGTGCTGTCATTCTCATCGCTTGCCCTAGTTTTTCCAAGGAGTGAGGCTTTGGGGTTGATTGGCTGGGCAACTCTCTTCATCCTCCTCTGCTGCACAATCTCAACAACTCTTCATCATTCAGGCCCAGTCAAATGTTCTTCAACAGTTCCTCTCCTCACCCTCCTTCTTGTCATGAACCCTTCACCTGCTAGCCTTGCTAACTCACAGTCTTCCTCACAGCTTTGTTAACCTCGTCTAAAGGAGCCCAAATCCAGCAATCACAGGAGCCACACTCGGCTTACAAGGCCTCAACAACCCATCACCATATGAGGTGCAAATCCTTGACACTATCATTCAATACTGAGAGAGGCAATCAGCGATGGTAAATTTCTTCCAGTATTGGTGGCACTCCATATCTGGATCTGCATCGAGCAGCATGGGCCTTTGCATTGACCTTCGTGTGGCAGTAGAGCTTCAAATGTGGCCTATCACACCCTGATCAGAGGTTATCAGGAGGTTGTGTTTAGGCGGCATGAACACAACTCCAGCATCGTCAGAAACATTCCCTCCAGTGATGGTGGGTGACCTGAGCATTATCAAGAAGCAGGAGAGATTTTTGTTGGGGAGGCCTTCTCTTGTAGATACTCCCGTACCTCCATCAGAAGCAGTGGTGAAGCAGTCCATAAAGGTGACGTTGGTGGTCCATGCTTTGGGTGTTTCGTAAGAATACTGAAGGGAATTCTTATTCGTCCCTTTCAGTGCTCTGGGAATTTGGCACACATTTATAAATAAAGCCTGGCTATCATGTACTTACTTGGCGTTGGCACATAGCAAGTAATGTGCATCGGTCTTTGCGGCCTTGAACCTGGGCGCCGAGTCTTCACTTGGTCTGGCAGGCATCTTCTTCCAAACCAGGGCTCATTTCATCCATATTCCACCTGTTCCAGGCAGAAGTATCCACTTCTCATCGTGATTTTTTCAAAGGCCAGAATGCAGCTGCGGCGTGATCTGCTAACTTGATTCTCCACTCATCTTCAAGGTTGTGCCTTTGGGAGACGTCTCTTAAATTTTCAAACCATCCTTTACTTTGCTGGGAGTCAGGATGGGTAGGTTCCTGAGCTGGTGCTGGCCTCATTGCTGACAACGTATCATGCAAAGTCTTTCGCTTTACACGAATCATTGCTGTCTATGAAGTTTCCTTTTCTGTTTTGGTCTGAAATCCACAATAATGCCATTCCATCTTAGACATCACTTTGCTATTACTTGTGACACTTGCTTGGCTGAAGGAGGCAGTAGATGCTGGTACAGCCTTATCTTGGCCTCATTTTCTTGATAGAGCGCACTGTGCTTTCGTTTACATTAAATAATCTTCCAGTGGCAAGAACTGCTCAAAGTACCTGCCCCTACACTTGTCTAGCAAGTTCACCTTCTGCTCCAGGTCTTGAAGCTTTCTTTGAGCGCTTAGTATTGGCTCATCAATAGCGGTTGCTGCTCCGCTTGAGGGCCATACCTGCACCACTACTGCTCACGATAGGACGGCCAACACAGGCGGCGTGAAGGGCTGGACTGTGGTGAGTGAGCTGGCTGCAGGTCAGAGGAGGTAGTAGGGGACACACAAGCAACACAGATGATGTGTGAAGAGTAGCTGGACAATGACTGAGTGAGTGAGTGAGTGGTGAGTGGGCTGGCTGCGGGTGGAAGGATGGTAGTAGAATGGTGGATGGCGAAACTTGAATATAATTTGGCTGGGAATTTGGCAGCTGGGATTTGTGGGAGTGGTGGCGGATGGGAGGTGGTGTGGTGGCGGCGAGAGTCGCAGAATGTGCGGCGCGAAGTAAGCATGAAAGTTGAGATACCTGTATGTGCTTTTACATGCATGTGTGAGATGGGCCTAAGTGTAAGTAGAAGTGGCAAGACATACCTGTAACCTTGCATGTTTATGAAAAAGAGACCAGCAATCCTGCCATCATGCCAAAGCAATTACAGGCTTATGTTTTCACAATCATTTGGCCAGGGCGGTAGTACCTCCCTAGGTGAGTGCTCATCTGCCATCCTACTACCTGTGGTATGCTGCATTTATCACTCTAGGACACTTTATAAAAGCCTAGTATATAATGTGTGAGTGGGTAGCAAGATGAGGTTTACATGCCTACCGCTTTCATACCTAACTACCCATACTATTCACATACCCTATATTAAGACCATTAAGACTGCAAATATTTTAAGGTAGTAATGAGTGTGCTGTATATGCATTTGTGCTCTAGAGACGTAAATGACTAGTATGTATGTCACTTGAGAGAAGAAACAAGCCCAGACTGACTCACAGGCTGTGCGAGGAGGCATGCGGAGCATGAGTACGGACAGGTCTGTCCTGGCTCACTGACTGGTGCGGCTCAGGACAAGAATTTGGCTGAAAAAGCGGTTCTAAACTCGAAGTACATTATCAGGAGCCGTCACGAAACTCGGGGTTCCAGTGTATTTCTATCTTGTTAAAGTGAGTTGCATTAAACTGGCTTTACTGGAGCACCTCTTACTGATAAGTTTCCTCTCAGCCTTGTAGTGTTCTTTCTGCATTACAGGTGTGACTCATTTGTGAAAACTGTATAATAATAATATGTTGCACTTTTTGAATTTAGTATCAGCAGAAAGCACGAAAAAGATAATGATGGAGTGATGATGACGGTGTTTCTTTTTCTGATCACTAACCATGGTGAGGAAATAACAATTATTTAAAAAAATAGTCTTATTATTATGCATAAATGTGTAGCTATGAAAATTAGAACATATAAATCTGTAGTGGAGAGGAAAGCTGGGTAGGATTCTTCAGAAAGTTGGAAGAGGATAGAGGAAGTTTTTGTCTGCAGGGGCTTGGACACCAAGCAGGTATGTGTGAACATGATAAAGGCTGAGGAGGCAAGTGGTTTTGAACACCGACTTGCGATTGAAGTGTGAGGCTAGATAACATTTGTGAGACATTTGGGAAACTTCAGTTGAACTTGAGTTCTGGAGGTGGGAAGTACAGTGCCTGCACTCTGAAGGAGGTGAGAGGTGGGAAGTACAGTGCCTGCATCTGAAGAGGAGGGTGAAGGTGGGGAAGTACAGGGCCTGCACTCCTGAGGGAGGTGGAGGTGGGAAGCACGTGCCTGCACTCTGAAGGAGAGGTGAAGGTGGGAAGTACAGTGCCTGCACTCTGAGTGGAGGTGGGAAGCAGTGCCTGCACTCTGAAGGAGGTGGAGGTGGGAAGTACAGTGCTACACTGCACTCTGAAGGAGGGTGAAGGTGGGAAGTACAGTGCTGCACTCTGAAGGAGGTGAAGGTGAGTACGGTGCCTGCATTCTGAAGGAGGGGGTGGAGGTGGGAAGTACAGTGCCTGCCTCTGAAGGAGGTGGAGGTGGGGAGGTAAAAGTGCCTGCACTGTGAAGAAGGAGGGATAGAGGTGGAAGTACAATGCCTCCTCTCTGAAGAGGAGGTGGAGGTGAGAAGTACAGTGCCTGCACTCCTGAAGGAGGAGTGGAGGTGGAAGTAGTGTGTCTGCTCTGAAGGAGGTAGGTGGGAAGTGCCTTGACTGAAAAATGGGTGATGGTAGGAAGTACGGTGCATGCACTCTGAAGGAGAGGTGGTGGTGTGACTTAGTGACTGCCTCTGAAGGATGGTGAGAATATTTACAGTTGGATGTGGAACATCTGAAGTGTAATATCAGTCTCCTCTTGCAAGGCAGTGATGGAAAGTGTTTCTTCTTTATTGAGTCACTTTACCTCAGTGGTGGCAAAAAAATAATAATATTAATTATAATTAATTATTATAAAGATATAAGTTTTCAATTTATTTTTGCAGGTAGTTTGATACCACAGAGACTGGCGCTTATAGTGTCGATGGAGTCATCTGGTAAAGAAGGTGGCACCTTCAGTGTCAATACTACAGGTCATCCTGGTACAAGAAGGTAGTGGCACTTGTAGTGTCAATAATGCAAGTCATCTGGTACGAAGGTGGCACTTGTAGTGTCAGAACTACAGGTCATCCTGGTACAAGAAGGTGGCACTTGTAGTATCAATACTGCCAGGTCGTCTGTACAAGAAGATGGTACTTGTAAGTGTCAATACTTTGCAGGTCATCCTGGTACAAGAGAGTGGCACCCAGTGTTATGCTGCGTCATCCTAGTGCAAGAAGGTGGTACTTGTAGTGTCAATACTACTGCAGGTCATCTGGTACAAGAAAGTGGTACTTGTAGTGTCAATAGGTCATCCTGGTACAAGAAGGTGGTACTTAGTGTCAATACTGCAGGTCATCCTGGTACAAGAAGGTGGTACTTGTAGTGTCAATACTGAGGTCATCCTGGTACAAGAAGGTGGTACTTGTAGTGTCAATACTGCTGCAGGTCATCCTGGTGAAGGCTAATTTACTTGTAGTGTCCAATACCACAGGTTATCCTGGTACAAGAAGGTGGTACTTGTAGTGTTAACACTGCGGAGTCATCCTGGTACAAGAAGGGTAGTACTTGTAGTGTGTAATAAAGGTCATCCTGGTACAAGAAGGTGGTACTTGTGAGTGTCAATACTGCAGGTCATCCTGGTACAAGGGTGAACATGGTATTAATGCAGGTCATCCTGGTACAAGAAGGTGGTACTTGTAGTGTCAATACTGCAGGTCATCGGGGTACAAGAAGGTAAGATAAGATAAGATAAAATTTCTTTGGATTTTTAACTTTGAGGAAGTTGGCCACAGGGCTTGGAAAGTCAGTGCGTCATCGAGGGCCTGTCTGTCTTATTTCCATTAGAGATCTTGTCCCCAGGATGCGACCCACACCAGTGACTATGACAGTGCCTATTTGCTAGGTGAGCATGACAACAGGTGTAAGAAGCATCGAAATGTTTCCACTGCGGGGGCGAACCGGGCCCCTCCGTGTGTGAGCGAAGCTCCTGGCCACCCAGACCACTGCAGGTTATCCTGGTACAAGAGTACTTGTAGTATCAGCCACTGCAGGGTCGTCCTGTACAGAAGGTGAGCCTTGTAGTGTCAATACTGCAGGTCATCCTGGTACAAGAAGGTGGCACTTGTAGTGTTAATGCGGGTCATCCTGGTACAAGAAGGTGGTACTTGTAGTGTCAATACTACTGCCAGTCATCCTGGTACAAGAAAGTGGTACTTGTAGTGTCAATAGGTCATCCTGGTACAAGAAGGTGGTACTTGTAGTGTCAATACTACAGGTCATCCTGATGCAAGAGGTGGTACTTGTAGTGTCAATACCCGCAGGTCATCCTGGTACAAGAAGGTGGTACTTGTGGTGTCAATACTACTGCGGAGTCATCCTGGTACAAGAAGGTGAGCCTTGTAGTGTCAATACAGGTTATCCTGGTACAAGAAGACTGGTACTTGTAGTGTTAACACTGCAGGTCATCGTGCAAAGAAGGTGGTACTTGTAGTGTCAACACTGCAGGTCATCCTGGTACAAGAGGTGGTGCTTGGTGTGTCAATGCTGCAGGTCATCCTGGTACAGAGAGTGAACTTGTAGTGTCCATGCTGCAGAGTCATCCTGGTACAGAAGGTGGTACTTGTAGTGTCCATACTGCAGGTCATCGGGGTACAAGAAAGGTAAGATAAGATAAGATAATTTCTTTGAGATTTTTAACCGGAGCCACCCAGATAACCCAGAAAAGTCAGTGTGCGTCATCGAGCCTGTACTGTGCTTATTTCCATTGAGGTCCTTAATCTTGTCCCCAGATCAAGCCCACACCAGTCGACTAACAGCAGGTACCTATTTGCTGCTGGTGAACATGACAACAGGTGTGAGCACATCGAAATGTTTCCACTCGGCGAGAATCGAGCCCGGGCCCCTCCGTGTGTGGCAGCTCTAGCCTGAACCACTGCAGGTTATCCTGGTGAGAAGGGGGTACTTGTAGTGTCCATGCAGGTCATCCTGGTGGTACTTGTCAATACTGCCTTTTGCAGATCATCCTGGTACAGAAGGTGGTACTTGTGGTGTCAATACTGCAGGTCATCCTGGTACAAGAAGGTGGTACTTGTGAGCTGTCAGCACTGCAGGTAATCCTGGTACAAGAAGGTAGTACTTGTAGAGTCAATACTAATGCGTGCTTATACAGTAACACTGTAACAGCAGTGTTGGTACTACTTAGTGTCAACAGCAGTGTCATAAGATTAATGTGTCATAAATATCTGAAAGTGTCATCTAACTATTCCTGAGACACTATTATTAGGAATAATGGTTTCTCTGTAATAAAAAATATTCTCAATATCTCGGTTAAACAATTTAAATATGTGAGGAACTTATTGTTCACTATGTCTAAAAATACCCTGAAAAACAATGTGTTGGAGGCACAATGTACAATTGTTCATGTAGAAGACCCAGTATATCAAAAATTCACATGAAAAACAATGTGTTGATGCCTTTACAATGTACAGTTGTTATGTGGAGCATTATATCGCATTCACATGAAAAACAATGTTGAGCAGCACAATGTGCAGTTGTTCATGTGGGGGAGCAATTATATCAACATTCACACTCACTCAAGCAATCTTCACAACAATCTCAGTGTGGATATCAGGCCAGGTTTATACGTGAGCAAAAAAAAACACTTCAGTGTTCACTGTGTCTAAAGAGTTTTCTGAAAAATATAATTTAGTAAGTCACATGAGAACTCATACTGGAGAGAAGCCATATCAGTGTTTCAGTGTCTGAAAGACTTTCTGGGAAGCAAGGTTTGAAAGACACATGAGGACTCACACTGGAAGTATATCAGTGTTCAGAATGTCTGAAAAACTTTTCTGGGAAGCAAGGTTTAGAAAAGACACATGAGAACTCATACTGGAAGCCATATCCAGTGTTCAGAATAATCTGAAAACTTTCTAAAAAATCAGACTTAAAAAACACGTGAGAACTCATACTGAAGCCATATCGTGTAAGAATGCTGAAAGACTTTTCTAATAAATCAAGTTTGGTAATTTACATGAGAACTCATACTGGAAGCCATATCAGTGTTCAGTGTCTGAAAGACTTTTGTCAAAAATCACATTTAGTCACTCCTTTGAGAACTCATGCACAGGCCCATATCAGTGTTCAGAATGTCTGAAAGACTTTCTAGGAAACAATTTTAAGTGCATAAAGCACGGAGAGGCATATCAGTGTTCAGAATGTCAGAAAGACTTTGTTAGAAAATCAGATTTGGTAAGTAGAACTCATACTGGAAGCCATATCAGTGTTCAGAATGTCTGGAAAGACTTTCTAATAAATCAAGTTTGGTAGGAGCACATGAGAACTCATACTGGAGAAAAAGCCATATCAGTGTTCAGAATGTCTGAAAGGCGTTTCGAAACAAGATTTAGAAAGACACGCAGAACTCATACTGGAAGAGGCCATATCAGATTAAAATGTCTGAAAGACTTTCTGAAAGAAATCACATTTAGTAAAAGTCACATGAAACTCATATGGAGAGAAACCATATCGTGCTTCAGAATGCTCTGAAAATTTCTCAAAAATCGTTTAAGTAAGTCACAGGAACTCATACTGGAGAGAAATATATCAGTGTTCAGAATGTCTGAAAGACTTTCTCATAAATCAAGTTTAGTAATTAAGAACTCATACTGGAGAGAAGCCATATCGTGTTCAGAAGAGTCTGGAAGACTTCTAAGTCTGAAGTCTTTTTAGAGGAGGAAGCTTTGTCGAAGGTGGTGTCGCTAATGACTCGCCACATTAATATTTCTTCCTCTACCAACACACTGATAAACCTTTCCTGTTGGTCCGTAATATTAGTGCTTTGGCGACGGAGTGTTCGTCCCGTATGTACTGTTGTGACAGTATTTGGTCCATAATATTCAAGAATTCAAAATTCAAAATTCCAAATTCTTTATTTCATGTAATATACAAGGTGGGGGGTACTTATGGTTATGCATTAGTAGATATTACAAGATGGCCAAATAATATGCCTAGGTATGCCCTAGGCTTTTCAGGCAGTCTTATGATAGGTCTTGCTCAGCTACACAATGATTATGCAGAATGAAATGGTTAGGTAATTGTAGTGATTAACTGGGGTTACGAAATTTAGGTACTGGAATTTAAACATTGAGAATTTATTAATTAATAAAGTTGGCAATTAGTTTATATATTAATGATAAAGGTGATGTATTGGCATAATATAGTTTCTATATTGAAGTGTCTTGAGCAAACATGACTAGCTAAGAAATATTATGAAGCGAATAGTTAAGAATTTGGATTATTGTAAAATGTAAATTAAAGAGGGGGCTAGATATCAATAAGTGTATTTTGCTGTAGTTATTACTGTGCAGAAGTGAATCACAGATATCTTAAGTGTATTTTGCTGTGGATATGTGCAAGATAAAGTAGTTTTCATGTGGTTGGCTACCGGTTGAGTGTGTAAGTGAGATAAGATGTTTTTTAACGAATTGCTTTTGAAAATGGAGTTGTGTCTACAGTTCTGAGTTTTCAGGCAGGGGAGTTCCAGATTTTAGGCCCTTTATGCGCATTGAATTTTTGTATAGATTTAGTGGACAGGGGAATGTCAAAGAATGTTTATGTCTGGTATTATGTCTATGGTCCCTGTCACAACTGTCAAAAAGTGTTTTAGCTCAGGAGTTAAGTTGGAATTAATGGTTCTAAATAGTAGATAGCAGAGTAGTAAGTATGAATGTTCTGAACAGTAGTGAGTTTAGGTCTTTGAAGTGAAGTGTGCTGCCTAGCGTTAGTTGCGTGATAGTACTTTGCGGCTTTTTGTTGGAGTTATTATTGGCTTTAGGTGGTAGTAGCATTGATCCCTTTTAAATAATATGTGAGGTAGAGATAGATGGTGGTAGTATAGTGTGAGTGAGCTGATTGTGGTACATAATACCGTATCTTAGAGATCCTGATTTTGAACACTTTCTTTGTTATGTGTTGAATGAGTGCTGGGCCCTCAGGCTGCTGTCAGAGTGAAGGCCCAGGAACTTACTCGTTATGTTTAATAATTGTGAAATTTGATCTTAATGTTTAGTGGCCAGATCATCTGTTCTGTTGCCAACATAATATGAAAGATCTTATCAGTGTTGAGTGTAAGTTTATTCGCTGTCATCAGGTTGATATTTTTATTAATTCATCGTTAACAATGGTATTAAGCGTGGCAAGAGTTTGTGTGAGTGGCTTAGGCAAGAGTCTATTAGTTTCAGGTGTTGTGATGTGGGAAGATCATTGAATATGATGGCTTTGAAGCCCAGTACATAATACTTCACCCAAGAATTCTAGCGGCTTCCAATCTTGTGGGAAAGCTGGTAGGCCTATATATGAGAGATTGGGTCTGGTGGTCAGTGTGTGCAGTATAAAAATAATCCTGCAGTAGCCGTGCATAATGAGGAAAAAACTCTTGCACCCTGGAAGATATACTGCAGAAGTGAATTATTTGAATAGTTTATGGACTAAAGTATTTTGAAATTCAGCTCAAATTAGTGGAAATGTTTGGTAAATGGGCATTTTTGTACTCCAATCGATGGGAGCAAAAGGATTTCTGAGTGAAATGACAGGCTTGGTCAGGCTGTAACAATGGAATTGGCTAAAAATGGGGTTACCATGTGGGTGAAATCACGTCTTGTAGCAAATATTGCTGAGACCGCTAACTTTGTGAGATTCCATAAATTATCCATCAAATTCATACTTTTGGTCTGCTTTGAAAACTAGAATTCTAAGGACTTCTATAATGGATCAACTCATACTCTTTCTGTTTGAGTTGGATTAAGTGAATATTATCAATGTTTTTTTTTCTTTAGTCTAGACCTCTTTAAGGGCTAACGCAGTAAAGGGGGCTGTCGGTCTGAGGAGTGGACCTCTTGGTGCTTCTTTGCCAGACTGAACCTAATGCCCCAATCCCCCTCCCTTTCCCATCCTCTCCTTTTTCCCTTTCCTCATCCCCTCCCTCCTACATCCCTCCATTATTCCCTTCCCATTTTACCTCTTTAACCCCTTAAACTGTCCTGGCATCTCGTTTCACCTGCATACTGCTCCGAATATTTTGAAAAATCATTTTTTTAAAAATGAAGAGTACATTTTTATAAACAGGATAGGCTAAAAGTTTTAGGGCGTACCATGTGAAGTCTCAGCCCTTGGTAGGTGGAGTACTCACCTGATGGCAACATCCAAGTCCTGCCTTGCAAATGTGCGTATCTTTTTCTAGTTTTTATTTTAATTTGTATAATTTTATGTTCTGATAATTACAATTTATAATAGTTGTGATTTCATGGCGAATCTTTGAACTAACACCTAATATTAGGCACTGAAATGGTAGCAAATAGTCTATCCACCAGCAGGTGAACATTTCACCTGCACGCGATTATTTTCTTGTCTATGAATATATGAAGTATTTATAGGTCCCGGCAATGTTTAGGAGCATCCTGGAGCATACGCCATTTTCTGACAGAGTGTCAGAAAATGCTGACACTTCAGCAGCCTTGATGAATGTGAGCAGGGAGCCTCTCTTTGTTTCCACTGTCTATCTGTTGTATGTCTATGTCTATCTGTCTGTCAGCTCCATGTCTGTCTTTCCGTCACCCTGTGTGTGTGTTTTCATCTCTTGTCTCAGTCTCAGAGTCGCTTGTAGCAACAATCATTATACACGATAAACGTAATGCGTATTACTTATAGTCATGTAGTATATCTCTTATATCTGCAGAAAGCGTGCGCAGCACTTTGCCTGGAATTTTTGGAGTTATCTAAGGTATTTCCTGTATAATAACTGTACTTGTCCTCTTTGAAGGGGCTCCTTAATGAGGTAAAGAGGCTATCGGTCTGAAAGTGAACCTGTAGGCTGCTTCCTCAGACTAGAACCTAATCCCTCTCTTTTCCCATTTCCCCATCCTCCCTTTCTCTTTACTCCTCCTCTTCATTCCTCCCTTATTCCCTTCCCATTTTGCCTGGGCTTCCCTCTGGGCATTCTAGTTCTAGGTAATGGGGGAAGAGTACAGTGGTCCATCCATTCCGTTTTAGGTTCTAACTTGGTGGTGGTGTGGTTGCGTGAATCTTGGATCGCCTGGGATGTCCGATCCCTCTCCGGTCTCCTGAGGTGACTGGGTATCTTTCCGGGCGTGGGTGTATCTCTGAGTACCTTTCCCAGTTGGGAGGTGGTGGTCGAGAAGAGGAATTATGCTTTGTGGCGGGTATCTGGCCGCCTCTCTTTGCTCACGAGGTGGCTGCGGTGGGTGGCGGAACACTGTCGGGTGCTGGTTTTTGGCATGAGGGTAGGGTATGGCACAGTGCCATACATCACTACCAACGTGTTGATGTCCTCTTGAGCGCAGATTTAGCTCCCTTTCATTCCTCCTGGGAGCTATTCCTCCACATTCCCCCCTTTTTTATTCTTTTTTATTTTTATTTTCTTTCTTTCTTTTGTAAAAATAAGAAAAGTAGCTAACATGGCTGACCCAATCCATGAACCCGCCCCTTCCTGATACCGCACCCAGTATGACTCCCACTCGTTAACAGACAACTCTTTGGACACCTCATGCCCCTGTACCTCTTGCTGGTACCTGATTCGTCCACCTGCTTCAGGTATCGGGGATTTCTGACCCGGCCTTTTGACAAAGTCGACCTTCACTCTTCTCTGACTGATTCGGGCTTCTCCCTCGATGGTATGGCAATTTTGAATCGCTTGCCCCGTCTCCCATGGGCCACCGGTCCACACCCAACGGCCAAGACGTACATGACGATTTGACACTTCCTTCTAATTTCGAGGGTGATAAGTGCTTAAGCAGTTTAATATAACCCATATATGAATAAAATGGATTCTATTCTATTATATGTTCATTGAGATACAAACACACAGATTTGAATATTGTTTGACTTATAGAATTCACAAATAACACCTTATCTCCCTCCGCCAATGCACTCCCATCCTCCGTTGTTATATTTATGTTCATTTCCATTGTTAGAATTGTTAAATCTAAAAAATGGCCTTCTGAACTTTGTATTCTAAATTCGAGAAATTTTTCAGAACCCTGATTTACAGGTAATACTTCACAGGTTCTCCTTGCTGCTATTGAAGATTCAATAATGGTGTGTCCTGGTAGTTTTGGGAAACCATCAGTTATCGAATGGGTATAACTGGGAACGGGGGCGTTGAGCCCCCCTGGTGTAACGTATAGAGCACCAGCCGACATATTAACGTTTTGAAAGCTAACAATAAACTGAATTAAATTAAACATTCCATTTTCTTTTATTATTAATTTTCAATCGTTTCAAACCAATTTTTCTACTTCCTCCGGATAATAATTTTTGTCCAACACCCTTCAATGTTTCTACACCTCTATTCCTCTCTGAATTTTTTAATGCAATACCGCTATTAACGTCATTCAACACATTTTGTCCATATTGTAATAGTCCCGGGGCAAAGGTATTCAATAAGAATGGTAATGCTTTTCTGGCATCCCACTGAGAAATGTCAATAATCCCCCACCCCTCCCTCTAGCTTTATATAATATGATATCATCCAAACCTCCCCCTTTCACTCTCGTAGTATCAAAGAGTTTCAGGAATGATTCCACTGAAGGAGGAGAGAAACTCGTTCTCATCTTGACGGGTCGTACAATATTAACTCAACTTGATCATTCACCCTCGTTTTATAGGTCTCAAATGAAGTACGCATACAGTAGAAGACTTTTCATTATATTGAATTAATCTTCCTTTCTGATCAGCGAGCTTAATAGACACTTGATCAATTATCTTTTTATTGAGGGGTTTGTACATTGTGATATCGTAATTAGATCTTAATGTATTAATATCAACCACCCACAAAAGAGATACCAACTGATCCCCAAAATTAATGGGATCAATCAGATCACTATATATTAACATATAATTAATATCTGATTCAGGATCGGGTGGGTTTACCACCTTCACACAAGACTCGTTACAAATAATTTAATTTTTATTGGTAAAGACATACAGAGTTTCATTACCTGAGAACCCCAACACTGTGAACCCCAACATATCACATCCTTCTCTATCAAATTCCAACCCCACATAACCGCTTTTAATATTCGACGGTAGTATAATTTTTTTTTTCAAGTTAATAACTACTCTGTTTATTCCAGGGTGATAAGTGAACACAATGGAATTTTTGGGAATGTTAATACCTGTAGTTCTTTTAACTGGGCCTAACATATTATCATTAATGTCCTCATTTATCGCTTCTAAAATCCTCGCCGTATCACCTCCAATAATTTTGCTCATATCAATTTTATGAATAAATTTATTTAATGTAGATTTCTCATATTTAATACATATATTCAAATTCTTTTGTGGTATATAATGCGTCTTGGGATAAATGATATTTTTCAGAGCAACCTCAGAATCAATTTTATTATCTAATATAATGGGATCATATAATTTATTAATGAAAGCCGAGGGTGTATTGGTGGGAAATAAATCAACACTGGAATCACTACAGACGTATAGAAGACGTTCAGCCATCTCGACACTCTTATAACCCAGACTGACGTATAGAAGACGTTCAGCCATCTCGACACTCTTATAACCCAGACTGACGTATAGAAGACGTTCAGCCATCTCGACACTCTTATAACCCAGACTGACGTATAGAAGACGTTCAGCCATCTCGACACTCTTATAACCCAGACTGACGTATAGAAGACTTTCAGCCATCTCGACACTCTTATAACCCAGACTGACGTATAGAAGGCGTTCAGCCATCTCGACACTCTTATAACCCAGACTGACGTATAGAAGACGTTCAACCATCTCGACACTCTTATAACCCAGACTGACGTATAGAAGACGTTCAGCCATCTCGACACTCTTATAACCCAGACTGACGTATAGAAGACGTTCAGTCATCTCGACACTCTTATAACCCAGACTGACGTATAGAAGGCGTTCAGCCATCTCGACACTCTTATAACCCAGACTGAGTAAAAACACATAAATACAGAACTTACATACTCACCTAATATGCTAACCATGGTGATTCCTCTCGCGTTGCACCTCCTCCTTTAGGGAATAATTGTCTTCCCACTTTTGGATTCCTCACAAAATCGAAATGTATACCTGATATATTTAATAAATACTTTATTTATGATAAGTGATCAGATTCGATTCTTCTCGCTGATTTCACATTATTTTCTGATAACACATTTAATATTTCAATAATATTACGTCCAGTTATGGGGGTAAGAAGGTCACCATTCTCATCCCAACTCACAAATCTGGGGTTTTCTGAGGTTTCACCGATTCAAGTGCAGATGGGTTAACTTGTCTGACGGGATTGCGTTTAATCCCACGCTTTGAACATCTACCTACCCCTTCTAAATTCACATCACAACCCCCCCCATTTTACAAACTCCAGGGGGATTTTCCGTTTCATTACTGAAATTGGTACAAGATAGAATTCTTTCATGATTTATTAAACAACCTGGAAATAATATTTACTGCTAGAGGTAATATAATACTTAAAAGGTTTCCACCTCTGATACTCAACAAATATTTATTTTTACGTTGAAAACCAATTTTCTTACAAGCTAATGCTCTAATCTCATTCTTGTACTTTTTAAATATTTTTGGATCTAGCGGTATTTTATTCTTGATCAAATTCTTGAAAATCTCACTAATACAACTTATATGTGTTTTCTTAAACTGTTGTAATAAACTCTTCCGTTGATTGCGTGGAAGACTGCTAAGTAAAGTAATTAATTCCTTAATTTTTTCTAATAATGATTTTTCCATTATATCTTCAACAAATCACCTTCTTTGACCCACAAATTAAAAGTTGAATCATATCCTTTATATGATACCAAATAATGCATAATACCACCAATTATTTTCGTTTCAATACTCTTTCCATAATATATTCTGGCGGTGGTGTGACTGGTATCAATTCTTGACGATAAAATGTTCCTTTAATCTTCTCACCCTTCAAATCTTTCAAATGATATGTTATCGTAGGTTGTGAATCATTAATTCTATATATTTTAAAAATTTCCTCTGTATTTTGTGTGTGAAACCCTCGGTTAAACTTGGATGATCTCCGACTCAGAGTCACTCTTGTTGTGTCTTCAACAGCCAATTTCTTACTGATACGTTTCTTATCGGATCTTCCATTTTTATAATTTATACGAAACTGATTCCTTATATCATTCAATGATGTAATACCATGGACTTGTAATGATGTAATACCATGGACTTGTAATTATGTAATACCATGGACTTGTAATGTCGTAATACCATGGACTTGTAATGTCGTAATACCATGGACTTGTAATGTTGTAATACCATGGACTTGTAATGATGTAATACCATGGACTTGTAATGTCGTAATACCATGGACTTGTAATGATGTAATACCATGGACTTGTAATGATGTAATACCATGGACTTGTAATGGGTTTTACCACCAATCCCAGAGTGTGGAGTTGAATTATACGCATCTACCAATGCGCTTAACACTTTTGAATAATTCAATGTATTGGCACTTGTCATATACTTGTATAATTTACGTTTTAACGTTTGCAAGAGCCTCTCTGCAATGGAAGCTTTTGTTTCATTCGAAAATACATGATATATCTTTATACGTTTACTTTTGAGATAATTCTGTACATGTTTATTTAGAAACTCTCTACCTTTATCTGTAAATAATCTCGATATATTCTTAGCTTTTTCATTGTCTAATATTTTTTGTAATGCATGTAAAGTGCTCGGTCCGTCTTTCTTTTTCATGAGTATTGCTTGTAAATATCTCGGAAAAACATCGATACACACGAGAATGTATTTATATCCGTCATTGTATCTGGATAATTTAGACATATCCCACAAATCACAAGTTAATATCACTCTGGGTTTGGGTGCAATTATTTTCCTACGAGGAAACTTTTTAGGATTAAGTACATGTAAAGTATGTGATCTTTCTGAAGTTAAGAAATTTCTAACCTCTTTCAAGGTTATGGAAGGCTCAATCTTTTTTACAGCTACATATAAATTGTTTATACCAGAGAATGATCCCACAGAGTGAACGTCTTTATAAACCTTTTCAATTAATTTTGTTCGCTCCATTGATATACAGTTTCGTAGGAATCCTGACGTAACACATTGGTTCGCAACTGTAATGCTTCTGGGGTATTTAATGCAAGGTCTATGAATAAATAACCAAATGGTGATCGGTTTATGGCAGACTTAAACATATAAACAAATTCTTTATTTTTACCGAAAATTTGTCGACCTAGAATCTCTATTTGTCCGAGGTCTCTCATTTTGAATAAAGCAAAATGAGTGGCGTTTAAAGCCATGGTACGACTGTATCGTCCTCCGTGAAATATATTTTGAGTAATCAGAATAATGCTTATATTATGATGTCTACCTTTAGTAAAACATTCCACAATAATTTCACTGTTACCAGCTTTTAAAAATAGATCATCAACAATAATTAATGTATTTTCATCAGGTGATGCAATGACATTCTGTGGATCGATAATATCTTTACTTAATGATAATTTATGGGATATCTCTGAATCTTGTTCTAAGTGATGAGATGTTACACAGCATATTATAATGTTATGAAATTTCTCATGATATAACTTTACTAATTTTGATGTGAAATAAGATTTGCCACTATTCGAATAACCAGCAATGATAATTCTTGCTGGATAACGAAATATATCAACATCAGCAGAAGTGTATGCTTTCAAGTTCATCTTTTTATTAATATGGAGAAAATTTTACCATATCTCTAAGGGAAAATCCAAAATGTGTTTACCATAGAGAGATATACGGTATACTGCATCTATTAATGAATTTTCAAGATATATATATCAGCATTAAGAGGGAAACTGACAAAGACAGACAGGCGCCGGGGATATGATGGTGTGAGGGCACAGTATGGCGCCTGTCTGCCCCTCACACGTCCATGTTACGGCGCATCTTAGAGATGCAGGTGGTCTTGGTGTAACATTATTTTCTCTCTAAATTAAATACAGGTCAGAAATCTACCTTGGGTGTGAGTGCATAAAGGTGATGATGTCATGACACCCGGCCCCAGGTGTCCTTGTATGGTAACATTCTGTGCGGTCACACTTGAATGTTATGTCGCATCATGGAGATGCAGGTGGTCTTGACATAACATTTTAGAAATCTACCTTGGGTGTGAGTGCATAAAGGCGATTTTATAGAAAAATGTAGATGAACCCCCAATCACCCCCTCCCCCCTCGTAAGGGGGAGGTGAATCATATAAGGCAAGGAGCCAGGCAGAGCCACTATTGTGATTCCATTCTTCAACTGTGTCGGACCTCATCTGAGAACCCACCTACATCATGAAGAAAGGTAAGTTGTACTTAATGAAATTCTTACCAGTCATTATTTATATTATTATCCCAGAGGGTGAAATTTTTACCATACCCCATAGGGAGATCTTTAGTTCAATTTATTTAGAGAGGAAATAATATTGTCCCATAGGGTGAAATTCTTAGCAATCATTAACTTAATGAAATATTATTACCAAACATTATTTAACTTAATGAACGTATTTCTTAACACGGGATAAAAAAACGGATACACGTGATATCATTAGCGGAGATACACACGATGATGAGAGATTGACAGAATTGCAGACGGAGTGGGATCGTGTGGATAAATTATGGAAGAAGGCTATAGAAACAGGTGTGTATCTTTTAAGTGGCTAGAGTCTTTCTGATGTATTCGTGAAATGTAGAAATATGTGAGATGAATGTTCTTAGATATCGGTTTGTCATCTTATAAAGTTGGTAATTATGACATGTTGTGGGTATTAAAAATTATCGTATTAACAATATTGAGAAAGTTTCTCATGAAAAAGAAAAATTGTCGTAATATTATGATGAATTTGTTCTATTACCCAAAAATTTTGTGAATAGAAACTTTTTGATGAATTAGTAAAAATTTTGTTCTATTACCCGAAAACATTTGTTGTTATTATGGGTTATGAATGGATATAATTTTCTCCACAGAAAATGAGTTAGCGACCGGGAATGAGTTAGCAGGTACCAGTGCTACCACCTCACATGCCGCACACAGAAGTACTTCACAACGTGGAGGTGCGACAGAGAATATGGTTACTTCAGCACCCGTGAATGAGAGGGCAAGCACCTCACACAACAATACTTTAGCGTCCGTGAATGAGAGGGCAAGCACCTCACACAACAATACTTCAGCGTCCGTGAATGAGAGGGCAAGCACCTCACACAACAATACTTCAGTGTCCGTGAATGAGAGGGCAAGCACCTCACACAACAATACTTCAGTGTCCGTGAATGAGAGGGCAAGCACCTCACACAACAATACTTCAGCGTCCGTGAATGAGAGGGCAAGCACCTCACACAACAATACTTCAGCGTCCGTGAATGAGAGGGCAAGCACCTCACACAACAATACTTCAGTGTCCGTGAATGAGAGGGCAAGCACCTCACACAACAATACTTCAGTGTCCGTGAATGAGAGGGCAAGCACCTCACACAACAATACTTCAGCGTCCGTGAATGAGAGGGCAAGCACCTCACACAACAATACTTCAGCGTCCGTGAATGAGAGGGCAAGCACCTCACACAACAATACTTCAGTGTCCGTGAATGAGAGGGCAAGCACCTCACACAACAATACTTCAGTGTCCGTGAATGAGAGGGCAAGCACCTCACACAACAATACTTCAGCGTCCGTGAATGAGAGGGCAAGCACCTCACACAACAATACTTCAGCGTCCGTGAATGAGAGGGCAAGCACCTCACACAACAATACTTCAGTGTCCGTGAATGAGAGGGCAAGCACCTCACACAACAATACTTCAGCGTCCGTGAATGTGGATGATGATGATGAAGATTCCTCATCTCAGGAAGACGATGAGTATCCTGAAATTATCACATATGTACAGAATTTTCGAGGTAGGCACACAGTGAGGAAATATAGTGTCCCCTCAACTTATGAGAGAGATTTAAGAATGTATTTGCATGAATATAGTGAGTATTTTATAGGACAAATGCGAGATATGTATAATAGATCACCTATGGCAATGTCGCTCAGAATCCATCCGATTGTTGTTATTAAGACATTACGTCAGAATATATTGGGTGATGATCAAAATGGACAGTTTGTGATAAATTTAGCCTTTGAGATAGTTAGTGAAGAGGAAATATCTGAAACATTTGATCGATAAGTGGAAACAATATTGGAAAGGTACGACACAGAATTACAAGATCAGGAAGGTTCTGGTTGAATCATAGATCTAATTGAATCTTTCAGTGGAATATCCCAAGAAATTGAGAGGAAGCGAATATATTTTTAATCCTGTCGTTAACGATGGCTTGTGTGTACTGCGAGCTTTTGCCTCCTATCAATGTCAGAAAAAGAACATGTCATGGAAACATATTCCCAAAGCAGTTAATACTAAGGAACGGTGTCTTAATCATGCAAAATCGTCTATAGATGATTTTCCCATTACGCATGATAAGTTAGGAATATTAGAAAAGGAAAATAAGGTTGCATTATATGTTTATCAATTAAGAAAGGATAAAGATGGTTCATTCGTATCCATGTGTCGTAAGGGAAATAAGAAATATAAGGATATTTTGTGCGCGCTAATGTTGAATGAATCCCATTTGGTTTTAATCAAAGATTTTGACGGGTATGTTAGAACTATAATGAATGAACATGGTGAAGTAAAGAAACATTGTCACAGATGTTTGATGAAGTTGATTTCCCAGGATGAGTTAGTTATCCACGGAGAAGTGTGTAAAATCAATCAGACTCTCGTATTCCGCCCGAAAGGAACAACTGTACATTTTAAAAATTTTAGTCATACTCATTTCAGCGAATACATCGGTGTTTTTTATTTCGAATGTGCGTTGGATACCACTCTCCCCGCGGGTAAAATTGAGTCTCGACATAAAGCCATTGCTTATAGCTATATTATAATTGATCACAGAGGTGAAGTAGTGTGTATGAAGAATTATAAGGGGGAGGATGCTGTTAATCATTTTATTTTAAATGTGAATGGGGATTATTCTAAGATAAAGTTTAGAAGAGAATATTATGAAATCCATATGACAGAGGAGGATAATGCCAGATATGATTCACAGACCACTTGTGAATTATGTGATACCACCTTCAAAAATACTAAGAAAAAAACATAGACATCATGACCATACTTTAAAATTCAATAATTATATTGGTGCGTATTGTGATCATTGCAATTTACAATGTAAAGGTAAGATTGATAGATTATTATTATTTTGTCATAACATGTCATATGATTTAGGAATAATTTTAAAGGAATTTAAAGTCGATACGAAAGAAATTGAACTTCATTCGAAACAAGGTCTTAAATTCTTGAAAGTGGATATAGGTCAGCTTAGGTTTCAAGATTCCTTGAGTTTAATAAATGAATCTCTGTCCAGTTTAGCCGATCAGCATATCAAAGCTGGTAAATCACTGAAATATACTGAATCTATTCTGAAAGATGCGCATAAGGATGTCTTACCATTATTATGCAAAGGAAAACAAGTCTTGTGTTATGATTATATTGACAGTTTAAAGAAACTCGATGATACAAAATTACCGAGTAAAGAACATTTTTTAAAATTCTCTGAGAAACATCGCTATTAGTCAGGAGGATTATGATCATGCATTGAAAGTATTAGTCAGGAGGATTATAATCATGCTTTGAAAGTATTAGTCAGGAGGATTATGATCATGCATTGAAAGTATTAGTCAGGAGGATTATGATCATGCTTTGAAAGTATTAATCAGGAGGATTATGATCATGCATTGAAAGTATTAGTCAGGAGGATTATGATCATGCTTTGAAAGTATTAGTCAGGAGGATTATGATCATGCTTTGAAAGTATTAGTCAGGAGGATTATGATCATGCATTGAAAGTATTAGTCAGGAGGATTATGATCATGCATTGAAAGTATTAGTCAGGAGGATTATGATCATGCATTGAAAGTATTAGTCAGGAGGATTATGATCATGCTTTGAAAGTATTAGTCAGGAGGATTATGATCATGCTTTGAAAGTATTAGTCAGGAGGATTATGATCATGTATTGAAAGTATTAGTCAGGAGGATTATGATCATGTATTGAAAGTATTAGTCAGGAGGATTATGATCATGCATTGAAAGTATTAGTCAGGAGGATTATGATCATGCTTTGAAAGTATTAGTCAGGAGGATTATGATCATGCATTGAAAGTATTAGTCAGGAGGATTATGATCATGCATTGAAAGTATTAGTCAGGAGGATTATGATCATGCATTGAAAGTATTAGTCAGGAGGATTATGATCATGCTTTGAAAGTATTAGTCAGGAGGATTATGATCATGCTTTGAAAGTATTAGTCAGGAGGATTATGATCATGCTTTGAAAGTATTAGTCAGGAGGATTATGATCATGCTTTGAAAGTATTAGTCAGGAGGATTATGATCATGTATTGAAAGTATTAGTCAGGAGGATTATGATCATGTATTGAAAGTATTAGTCAGGAGGATTATGATCATGCATTGAAAGTATTAGTCAGGAGGATTATGATCATGCTTTGAAAGTATTAGTCAGGAGGATTATGATCATGCATTGAAAGTATTAGTCAGGAGGATTATGATCATGTATTGAAAGTATTAGTCAGGAGGATTATGATCATGCATTGAAAGTATTAGTCAGGAGGATTATGATCATGCATTGAAAGTATTAGTCAGGAGGATTATGATCATGCATTGAAAGTATTAGTCAGGAGGATTATGATCATGCTTTGAAAGTATTAGTCAGGAGGATTATGATCATGTATTGAAAGTATTAGTCAGGAGGATTATGATCATGCTTTGAAAGTATTAGTCAGGAGGATTATGATCATGCTTTGAAAGTATTAGTCAGGAGGATTATGATCATGCTTTGAAAGTATTAGTCAGGAGGATTATGATCATGCTTTGAAAGTATTAGTCAGGAGGATTATGATCATGCTTTGAAAGTATTAGTCAGGAGGATTATGATCATGCTTTGAAAGTATTAGTCAGGAGGATTATGATCATGCTTTGAAAGTATTAGTTAGGAGGATGATGATCATGCTTTGAAAGTATTAGTCAGGAGGATTATGATCATGCTTTGAAAGTATTAGTCAGGAGGATTATGATCATGCTTTGAAAGTATTAGTCAGGAGGATTATGATCATGCTTTGAAAGTATTAGTCAGGAGGATTATGATCATGCTTTGAAAGTATTAGTTAGGAGGATTATGATCATGCTTTGAAAGTATTAGTCAGGAGGATTATGATCATGCTTTGAAAGTATTAGTCAGGAGGATTATGATCATGCTTTGAAAGTATTAGTCAGGAGGATTATGATCATGCTCTGAAAGTATTAGTCAGGAGGATTATGATCATGGTTTGAAAGTATTAGTCAGGAGGATTATGATCATGCTTTGAAAGTATTAGTCAGGAGGATTATGATCATGCTTTGAAAGTATTAGTCAGGAGGATTATGATCATGCATTGAAAGTATTAGTCAGGAGGATTATGATCATGCTTTGAAAGTATTAGTCAGGAGGATTATGATCATGCTTTGAAAGTATTAGTCAGGAGGATTATGATCATGTATTGAAAGTATTAGTCAGGAGGATTATGATCATGCTTTGAAAGTATTAGTCAGGAGGATTATGATCATGCATTGAAAGTATTAGTCAGGAGGATTATGATCATGCTTTGAAAGTATTAGTCAGGAGGATTATGATCATGTATTGAAAGTATTAGTCAGGAGGATTATGATCATGCTTTGAAAGTATTAGTCAGGAGGATTATGATCATGCTTTGAAAGTATTTAAGCTGGGGAAATGTAAGACATTAGTAGATTATTTGATGTTGTATCTCAAGACAGACGTTGGATTGTTAGCCGATGTCTTCATGGAGTGGCGTAAAACACTCAAAGATATATACAAACTCGATGTGAGTAATTATATAAGTTTACCTTCATTCAGTTGGGATGCATTCTTCTTAAAAACTAATGTGAAGTTAGATATGTTATATTCCCATCAATTATATGATCTGATTAAAAGGAATCTCAAAGGGAGGTTCACATGTGCAGTTAATCAGTATACTAAAGCTAATAATCCTTTAATTAATCCTTATTTTGATGTTGAGAGTGGGATGGGTACACACATTTTATATCTAGATTTTAATTCTTTGTACGACAGTGCTATGGTAGAAGCTCTCCCCCAGAACGGTATAAGAATATTATTGATTGAGGAGCAGAATGCTTTCCTGGATGTGGGGTTAAGTAATGTTTGGTGTGAGGGTGAAAAGGGGTATTGGATAGAATGTGATACCAAACCTGTGAATCCCGAGGTACCTAGACGAACAGATGAACTTCCCTTGATATTGTCACACATGAATATATCAGAAGAAATGTTATCGCCTTATTGTGAATCTGTTTTAGGAAATGAAGGTAGAAAGATTCCCAAATCTAATTCGAAATTAGTGGCAAGCCATTTACCTCAGAAAAATTATTTGATCAGTCTAGAATTGCTTCAGTTATTAATGGAACTTGGATTAGAAATTGAAAAGGTGTATTCAGTATATGAATATAATCAATCAAAGTATTTAGAACCCTTCATAACAACTAATATCACGCAGAGAACACCTACTCAATGCCCCATCAAGTCAAAAGCCTTCAGACGAGAGGAACACTTTTTTGTAGCTGCTACCTGGGTGTTAGTAATAACGAGAAACAAAAACACCAATCTTTTGCAGCTGTTATGACAGCTGCATCACCAGACTGGCAGGTGTGACCTCATACACCCCTTCCCACGATAATTATACCATGACACACCATGTATGTAACAACAAAAAGAACCAATTAAAAAAAAAAGCACTTGTAGCCGAGAGACACAGCCAGGAGCGGCTGAATGGGATGACAGGTGTGCACCCCCTCACCCTTTCAAGTCACTGCCTTCCCACGATAATTATAGCATGACGCAGTGAATGGAGGCCCACCGCTTATGCTAATTCTCTTTTGTATACTTATTTCATCATGTCTCTACCCTACCATCGCGTGTAGTACAACAAAGAAAAAACAATTAAATAACACTTGTGGCTTTCGTGTCTGAGCTGGTCACTCTTCCACAGGTGTGCGATAATTGGGATAATTGAGCAATTATCCCAGTGTTGCGAGTCCGACGTACAATCTCTACTTACATTACAGTGTGCTCATTTGTAATTCCACCTAATTCAGTACTTCCTTCCACCTGTGTACCCCTGAAAATCTAATTCTAACACTTAACATAATAGAGAATAAGAACAAACATGATTAAAGCCTGTTTCTAATAAGAACCTGAAAACCTCAACCTAACACGGACTGCTTTCTTTTGAGACCTTATTTTCCCATATGCTTTCCACCACCTCCACACATTTTGTTAACAGTGGAGACACTCCTACACCTACACTCACACATGTACAAGGAACTTCCCTACCTACCTATAATACATACATAATGCATTAAAGTATAGCTTCAGCCAATGATACACATGATACAACATCTTGAGGCTATTAATGTCAGTATGTACTTGTATAAACTTACAATCATGTACATCTGTTCCATCTAGAACTCGCTACTGAACCTTTGACTATATTTTTGACACATTATGTCTAAACATCTCCTATGCTAAGTCATTCTTGGCATATATCACATGTATAAATAGCTCATAGATCCTAATAAAAGTTAACAACATATGCCACTACTCGGAATTCCAAATATCACCTTGTGAAAACACATCTTTGCAAGGATTGGTTCATGAACCTGATAATCATAACATCCATCCTCAAGCCACTATATATTGTATCAGCCCCTATCCAGCAACAAAAAATGCCAGATCAAAAGGGAAGCCCCAACTCATTGCCCCTGACATATCCCCCCACCCCCTGCTCCTTGCCCTACGTCCTTAACCTACACCATTTCACCTTCCAAGTTCATCCGAGTCAGACGTCCAAGTCATCTGTCCAAAAGTAAAAGTCAACCGTTGTCCTTGTCGCCTCCCCTTTCCAGGAACCCTTTCACACCTACCCATACTGTATTCCTAACATTATCCGCCCGCTATCCCTCACCATGGAGAATCTAGCCCTCTCTCCTTAACCACAGCACATAAAACGTCACAACCAGCCGCTCGAGGTTCCACGTCCTTTCCTCGAATTACGCAATTCCAATCCCATGTTCCCCAACCTTGGTGGTGAATGGACACGCTCGCAGAGCTCCCTGATGGTGGAGTCAGTGCATTTTTCTTTTCCACAAGATGGCGGATGGATACCGGCGACGTGAACATACTGTATGCATTGATTTGCTGCAGGGTGTGATATATCCCAGCAATGCCGACGTTCTCTTGCCCTTAATTTTGAGGGACACATATGGGATATCGACTGAGGACATTTATGGGATCTCCTTGAATGGAGCTGCCCGGGTTTTCGTCAAGTTTGCATCCGGCAGTGTCTACAATGGAATTGTCGACAGGTACCAGGAGAGGAGCATTGTCATTAACACGAACCTGGAGGTACGTCTTAGGGATGTGTTGGCGCACTACTTGTTGATAAGGATTAGGAATATTCCTTTTGAAGCAGACAAGGTCGATGTAAGACAGATGTTTTGCCAGTATGGGGTCATCCATGCCGCCACCATAAGGCGATGGGCCCAAGGGCCATATGCAGGTATGCCGGAGGGGTCGTTCTCCCTCAAAATGACCCTGAGGTGGCAAATATCATCATATGTTATAATGGAGGCATTCTGTACCCAGGTTTACGTGACGCATGCAAAGCAGCAGAGGACGTGTCGTCTGTGCGGTGCCCCGGGGCATATGGCAGCATCGTGTGACCGATGACGGGATCCATACAATGGGACTCGAAGAGATGACGATGTGCGAACAGAGCCAGGTGTTCAAGAGGAACAAGTACTGTTGGTGACACCTGTGGTAGAAGACATCTTGGTGAACGCTGTGGATACTGGTAAATGGAGTGATGCTGTTGAGGTGAGGGAGGAGGCCGTGTTGACGTTGACCCAAAAGACTCTGAGCGAGACTATGGAACCAGCAGGGGTCAACTCTGAGAGAAGTCCTCTGGAGGAGGGGAATGAGTTATCGGATCCCAGCCTTTAGGACCTGAGGAGGATTCTGGATAGTCCACTGCCGGAAGAGTGGCTGAGCACGGTAGTGGGACCGGATGGAGATGGTGAGCATCAGGGGGGTGTGGGTGTTGATGGTGCAGAAGTGGTAAACTGCAGGTCGGTGGTTGTTGCAGAAGTGGAGGTGCATAGGAATCCGGGGGAGTAGGCCATGGAGTTTGAGGGTGAGTCAGGTAAGAGGCCAAGTGGTGAGGCTGAGGAAGATATCATTACACCAGGACAAAGGTCCTGTAAAAAGACATGGGTAGACATAGCTAAGAAAGGGAAAGGGGGATTGAAGGGAAAAGGCAGAGGTAGGGAGGGAAAGGAGAGCCGAGGCTTTGGTGGTACTTTCAAGACAGTGGTGCCAGGACCTGTGAGGCAGAGAGGGAAACCCCCATTGCAGCTTTCAAGTGTTTGAATATGAACGTCAATGGCCTCTGAGCGGAGGTTAAGAGGAAATGGGTGGAAGTAACACTGAGGCGTATGAATGTAGATGTTTGCTTCCTACAGGAGCATAACTATTGGAGTGGAAGGGAATTAATGTTGAAAGGTTATAGGTTATATACAGGAAATTCTGGGCATCTAAAGGGAGGGGTGATGGTGGGGATACAGGAGGGAGACCAGCCCTTTTCTTCTGAGAACATGGGAGGAAAGGGGGTAGGATTGTTAGGGTGGATGGGGAGTGGGGGATATTCAGGTGTGTTTTGTCGGGGTGTATATGCTGGCATGCAATGATCAAAAGGTTAAGGAGGATTTTGTTCACAATGATTTAGTCCATGCCTTACGGGGTCTTCCTATGATTACTATTGTAGCAGGTGATTGCAATTGTATAATAAGAGGGAAGGATGTCGAGCCTAGAGGGGCGGGATGTATGTTGGGTGCCTTAAGGGAGGTTTTGGGGATGGTGGGGGTGGAGGATGTGGTAAGGGGTGGGGGTGGAATGTGGAACACACCTATGTTCTGTGAGGATACGCGGCACGGCTCGATCGGGTTTACATAACGCAGGATTTACAGGTGGGCAGTGTAACCTGTGTGAAGATGCGTTTCTCGGATCATAGGGGTGTTTTGGTCGAGTTAGGATGGGAGGGGACAGTTAAGATTTTTCCTAACTATTGGAAATTAAATGTTCACTTGCTGCAGGGTGAGGGACATCAAGAGGTCTTTGAGGAATGGTGGGGGAGATTGTGGGGAGGGAGCAAGGGTATCGAGGACGTCGTGAAATGGTGGAATGCACGAGCGAAGGTGGCAATAAGAGGATTTTACATGTGGATAGGGGCAGAGGATGGGAAGTTGAGGTATGGGAAGCAGAGGTACTTGGAGGAGCAGTTGCGGGAGTGTTATAAGGGGTGGGGGAGGTCCCCACAGGACAAGATTGCCGGACTCCGGGGCCAATTAAGGGAGATTCAAAATGAAAATTTCCATGCCATTAGGGTTGGAGGGGGGTTGGAGGACGTTCTGTGGGGGGATAAACCCTCAGCTATGGTTTTGCATAAATTTCGGGAACGACGGAAGGGCATGACGATTATGTCCTTAATGGTGGATGAGGACTTAGATGGGTATAGGAGTGGTCAGGTGGGAGGAGGATAGGAAAGGTTTGGAGGGACATATTACTGAGGAAGAGGTATGGCAGGCGGTGCAGGGGCAGAAACTTGGGAAAACACGGGGTTTGGACGGGATCTCGGGCGACTTCTATGTGACTCATTGGGAGGTTTTGCGAAAGGTATTGGTGAGGGTTTTCAATGGTATGAAGTCAATGGGAAGTATGAGTGAAGAGCAGCGAACAGGGATAGTGGTTTTAATACCTAAGGGACAAGGTTGCGGGACACTTAAGGGATATAGAGCGATAACTTTACTCTGTGCTGACTATAAGATTTTTGCGTGTATTTTGGTGAATCGTATGAAGAAGGTTTTAAATACTATATTAGAGGGGGCAGTACGGAGTTCTGGGGCATAGTATGAGGGAGGGGCACCATAGGATAAAATGGTTTGTAGAAGGTAGGGAGGGTGGGGGAGTCATGGGGTTTGATTGGGAAACCACCTATGATAGCGTGAATAGGGAGATGTTGCAGGGCATATTATTGAGACAGGGGTTTGGGGAGGAGGTTGTGGGGTGGGTAGGGATGATTTATTGCAGGGCTCAGGTGAGAGTGCAGGTGAACGGGAGGGTGGGGGCTGTAGTGGGCATGGGACGGGGGCTGTGACAGGGGTGTCCTTTGTCGCAGCTCCTGTTCGCATGTCTGTAAGACCCCTTCTATAGATTGGTGCACGAGGGTGTGAGAGAGGGGGGAAGGGACACGGAATGTGCCCCGGGTATCGTCGGCTACGTCGATGACACCACAATCTTGGTGGGAAGCATAGAGGGGCTGGGGACTGTGAACAGGATGATCAAGATTTTTGGGTTGGCTACTGGGATGAGTGCAAATAGGGCAAAATCAAAGTTGTTAGAGGTGGGAACTTGGGTAGGGTAGGGGTGCTGGGACAGAGGTTTGGATGGAACACAGTGGATAGGATAAAAACTTTGTGGCGTTGTTTTTAGTAATGTGCCGCAAGATGTGCGGGAGTTTAACTCTTCTGCGGTGATAGAATCAGCTGTGGGTAGAATGGCAGGATGGAGGCCAGGGGAGATAACTCTTTTGCAAAGGGTCATTGTGGTCAATGCATTAGTTTTCAGTAAGTTATGGTTTGTAGCTGCGGTCTATCCTCTCATGGAGGAGGATATTCGGCGGCTGCAGAGATGGTTTGCATTTTATTTGGGGTTATGGAAGGCACTGGATGCGGGAGGGGGTGGTTATGACCAGGGTGGCGAGAGGAGGTATGGGATTGATACCTCTGAGGAGGCGATTAATGGGGATATACGTGAGGCAGGAATTTTTGGCGTTGTGAGAGTGGACAGGGTTATAAAGGAGATCCGGCGGTGGTGGCATGGTAAGGATCTTCAGGTGTGTGAGGCACTCTTGAGACATCTCATAGTAGTCTCGGAACCGCGGAAAATGGGGGTGAAGGTGCTTGAGCTTGACAGGGTTGGGACGGGTGAGTTGGAGATACAGGGGGTGGCGGCTTATCCAAAGTATGATTGGGGGCTATGTGGTATTGGTTAAAAAGGTTAAAATTGCCTGCCAGGGTGCTGGAAATGGGGTTTAGGTTTCTGCATAATATTTTGGCATCCAGAGCTCAACTTTTCATTATGGGCCTGATAAAGGATGGGGTCTGTCAAAGCTGTGGGATTTTGGAAACGGCTTTTTATGTTGTATATTTTTGTGAGGAGTTGGCAAGGGTGCGTGAGTGGTTCGGTGGTGTAATCAGGGGGTGGGGGAGGGGTTGTCTGTGTTGCGGGTTTTAAGTTTAGATGTTGCTGGTGGTTCCGAAGGAGTTAGGCATGCCGTTATATATCTGGCTTTGGATTACATTTTCGTGACATGGGGCATGAGGGAGGTTCAGGGTGAGGTGAGAATCCGGGCTCTAGCAGCACGGTTTTATAGAACAAAATGCAGGAATCAAGGGCTATACAGTCAGGCATGGGAGCGGGGTTTCGGTGGGTTACAGGCAGTTGACAATGGAGACATTATTGGGGGAGGGATGGAAATGGTAATAAAGGGGTTAGTCTCCTGGGGGTTCTGATTAGCGTATGTGTCGATTAGGAGGTATGCATGAGTATGAGAGGGGGGGGAGGGAGTGGGTTTTGGGGTGAATGGAGAATGTATCCGTGACCTAGACTGGGGAGGGGAGGGGATGGTGGGAGGGTGTCAGGGGATAGCAATGGGGGTTTGTCTCGGGCAGGGGTCCTGATAAGATCTTGCGTATATATGTGTATGTGTGGAGTTATATATGCATATATATGTATATGCCTGACATCCCTTATGTTTTATGAACCTGGTGTGTTTTGAGTTGTGTGATTTCATCAATAATTGATTTGGTTATAGTCTGTTCATTCCTGTTTATAATATTAAAAAAAATGGTTACGATTAAAATAAAAGCAACAAAACAGGTTAGTGAAGGTTGCAGCATCAGTGTGACAACTTTCAATGTTAGAGGTATTGGCAAAGATTGGTATTATATTACATCGTCCTTAGCTAGCATTGATGAGAGGTAATTCTTTGGGATTCCATTGTATATTCGGAAGGGGAAACATCACAAACTGAATTTGTTATTTTTCATTTCTTCATGAATGTAATTGATACGTGGTGAAGTGTGTTTAGTGGCATAATGTTCCAGGTTATATGCATTAACAGAATTACATGTCATTTCCTCGGTGTACTGAGCATGTTGTACGTTTCAGTATATACTAATGTTCATATATTATGTATGTAAATGTTCAATGTTAAGTACTGACGAAAGGTCGGTCAATGTGCATAGACAAGTTTGTGTCATAATGATTCCCAATGTTTTGGGACAGTCCCACTGACCAAGTGAGATGGTGTTAGTGTGTGTCTCATTGTTCAGTTTTGGTTTTAATAATATATAATTAAAACAAAAAAAAACATTTACTCATGATGATTGTGATGGTAATGGGCACATGTTAGTGTGCAGATTTCTTATGGGTAGGTGGGATTGGGGGGGGTCATGTTTTTTTATAAGTTCTCAATTGTGTTATTAAATAAATAACGTGTTTGTACTTATTGGCAGTAAGTAATGAACATTATGCCAAAGATATGTAGGTTATATATTGTTTAGTGCTTTATCGTCAGCACGTTGCATTGTATGTGTTTTCTTTGTATTCGTATGGTAAGCTTTATTTTCTTGGCACTGTGAAGTCGAGATTCATGTGTTGTTTGTACATATGGTTGTTGGTTTGTATTTGCGATAACCTTACTTGTTATAAGGTGTCATATTGATGTGTGTGTTTTATATAATGTTTGCTTTTAAATAAAAAAAAAAAATTCCAATCCCCTTCAACCAAAGTTACTATAGGTAAACTACGCATATGATAAATAAAAATCTCCTTGACAAAATCTTCTTTGATCCTCCTACATGCCACTGCCAGCATGTATACCCCAATAAAACAAACGTTAATGCCACCCAAAAGCCCCTCAACCCTCACCACTCGCCCACACCCTGTCCGTTTCATTTTCCACCTCTTCACTCCACCAGCCCGATGATACCATGCCTACATCCTGTCGCTGTCTCTCCATTCCGTCAGGATTCCTGTCACTCTCAGAGCTGTTATACTGCTCCTGATCAGAGCTGTTATACTGCTCCTGATTTGTTCATTGATTGCAGTCTTTTGCCATATGACCTGTTGACCCACATATGCGACACGTCTGGACCTGACCTGCATAGGTCACATAGACCTGCGTCCGGAATTCTTCTAGGAAGACATATGAAGGAATCTGGTTTCGCAAGGTCATTTTGAGTCTATAGGAACCTTCCAGAAATCTGGCATATAGACCTTGTGTCCAGCATCTCATATAAGCTTCGTGTATCACACCGTATTTCTCAAAAGCGTCCCTGATGTCATGTTCCCCTGCTTCAAAAGGGACGTTGCAGAGACGTACCCAAGAATAAAACCTTGATATGTCCTTTAGCATGACATCCACAGCCGGCGTAATCTCCATCCTGAGATCCTGACCTGGAAACGGTCCACCACTCTATCGTACACACCGCAGACAGGAACTTAACGAAGATACGGGACACTCCATTCAATGAAATCTCATATAATTCTTGACTCTGGATTTCATACGTTTCCCTGATTATACTGGGTAGCAAAATATCCACATTACTTGGCGTTATAGCCCTCTTCACAATGTCCAAACACAGTATTTATCCACCTCTTGCACCGTTCCGCCATCTTGTGAAAATATGATAGTTTCACAAGCGACCGCCAGAGACCTGCGCAGAAACACCCTCTCTGTAAAAAAGTTTGTTTTTAAATAAAATATAATTTTTTTTTGGGGGGCTGTATACCATGTAGACGTTGTCTACATACGCCAGCTCTGAGTTTTTTTCCCTTTAGCTTATGTAGGTGTCGAATGTTTCTGTTTTGTAATTAAAGCATTATGCATGGGGTCAAGGTGTATATGCAAGGGGTTTTCTATCATACACGGGAGAGGGCATGGGGGTTCGAGGGGGGATAATTTAGGCCTGTGAACCTTGCTTGGTAGGTATATCATTGCTGTTTGTTTTTTACCAACTTTTTGTTATTATTTTTGTATGATATACCTGTGTGGACCTTGAGCACACAAGGGAATGGTGCAATAATGAAACATGTATATATTTTGTTAAGCAGTTAACCTTAGTCGCAGCCCAACCTTGGCGGAGGAAGGGTGTGCTTTCTGGGTCCCCTGGTGGCAGTATCGTACAACATTGTTGTCCACAACATGGCTGCCAGTTACAGGCGACGTGTAAACACCGTTTGTATTTAGCTTTTGCAGGGAGCTGTTTACCCTAGTATGGCTGATGTGCTGCTGCCCTTGATAATTATGGACACTTATGCGATCCGGTTGCTGATCTTTATGGGGTTTCCCTTAATGGTGCCGTGAGGATCTTTGTCAAGTTTTCCAGCACTGGTGCTTACGAGGCAATTGTTGATACATATCAGGACCGGAGGATTGTGGTCCAAACTGGCTTGGAGGTACGTCTACGAGATGTATCCATGCATTATTCTTGGATACGAATTCGGAATACTCCATTTGAAGCTGATGAAGTAGATGTGTGAAAGGTTTTTGGACAGTTTGGAGTTATTCACGCTGCAAATGTGGGGCATTGGGCCCAGGGTGTGTATGCCAGACTGCCGGAGGGCTCTTTTGACCTTAAAATGACTCTGCGATGGCAGATTCCATCGTATGTGTTCATGGAAGCCTTTAAAACCCAGGTGTACATTACGTACCCTGGGCAGATACGCACCTGTCGGCTCTGTGGGTCCCCAGGACATATGGCAGTGATGTTTGAGAAACGACAGGACCTGCCGCGACGGGCCTCGGACGATCGAACAGCTGTTGCTGATCAGGCAGCGCAGGAGGGCATGGTACAGCTGGTGGAGCCGGATGTGTCAGAGGCTGCAGGAGTTGAGACGAGCACTGGGAAATGGAGCGACAAAGTTCCTGAAGAAGAAGTGCTCGTGCAGACTTTGTCTATGGATATGCAGGCCCTGACTCAGGAGTCGGCACTGAATAATTCTGACGGGGATGTTGTCGGCGAGGAGGTGGGATTGGTGGATCCTACTTTTGAGGACCTTCCCAGGATGCTCGATAGTCCGACGATGGTTGGCATGTTGCCTGCGGAGGTGGTGACTGAGGCGGATGAGTTACGAATTGGATGTGTTGATGGTGTTGAGGTCAATGAGCTTTCCAGGGTATCGCATGTGGTAATGGAGGTCGAGGTGCATCAGGCTGAAGGGGATGATGTAATGGTTTGCACAGGTACATCCCATAAACGGCCTAGTGAGGTGGCTGGTGATGATGTTTTAACGCCTGGTCAGAGGTCTGGTAAAAAGGTCTGGGCAGACGTGGCGAAGGGTGGGAAGGGAGCATTGTTAGGTCGGAATGGAGAGTTAGGAAAATGTAGTAGTGCAATTCACGGTTCTGTCCAGTCGGGCGGGCATAGGGTGCTGAAGCAGAAAGGAACACCCCCGTTATAGTTTTTACGTTTCTGAATGTGAATGTTAATGGCCTCCGTCCGGAGGTCAAGAAGAGATGGGTTGAAGTGACTTTGCAAGGATTATGTGTTGATGAATGCTGCCTTCAGGAGCATAATTTTAGGTGTGGAAGAGACTTGAGTCTGAATGGTTTTGTCACGTATACGGGAAGTGCAATGAATTTCAAAGGGGGTTACTGTTGGGGTCAGGGAAACCAGCCCTTTTACATTAAGGTCTTGGGAGGAGGGGGGGGAGGGTAGGATTGTTCGAGTTGATGGGGTTTGGGGGGATATCCAGGTATGTTTTATCGGGTTTTACATGCCTGCTGCGAATAGTCGTCGTGTTAAGGAAGATTTTGTTCGTAATGAGATGGTTTATTTTCTGAGAGGATTACCGATGATAACTGTTGTTGCTGGTGACTGGAATTTTGTAATCCGTAAGAGGGATGTAGAGCCATGAGGGGCGGGATGTTTATTGGGTGTGTTGAGGGATGTTTTGGGTGTGATAGGAGTGGGGGATGTTATCCAGGGGGGTTTGTAGAACATACTTATGTCAGGAGTGGCTACGCTGCTAGATTAGATAGAATATATGTGTCAGGGGATGTGAGGGTGGAGAATGTGACTTGTGTGGATGTTGGATTTTCGGATCACAGGGGTGTGTTGGCTTGTTTATCATGGGAAGGTGCAGTATGTATGTATTCTAGTTATTGGAAGTTGAACACTAGATTGTTACAAGGCTCGGATCATTGTGGGGTTTTCACGGAGTGGTGGGGGAGGGTATGGGAGGAGGGTCGGGGTGTTGAGGACATTGTTGGGTGGTGGAATGGGAGAGGTAAAGTTGCAATTCGTGATTTTTATACAAGGATGGGGAGGGAAGAGGCGAGTTTGAGGCTTGGCATGCAAAAATATTTGGAGGGGAATTTGAGGGCATGCTATGGAGGGGGAGGGGGTGGGTATCCGCAGGAGATTGTAGCCTTACACGAACAGTTGCGGGAGCTTCAGGAGGAAGCGTTTCATGCCATTCAAATACGGACGGGGTTGGATGATGTACTGTGGGGCGATAATGCCTCAGCGTATGTGTTGCGAAAATTTAGGTGCCGCAGGAGGGATATGACAATTATATCTATGAAAGTCGATAGAGAGTTAGGTGGGTACTGGCTAGGCCAGCTATTGAGGACGACGGAGGGTATTGGTGGATATGCGGATGTTTGGTTCCGGGAGAAGTTATGTCAGGTGGATTGTGATCGGGTAGCGCGTGGCATAGTCCTAGAGGGTATTGTCTGGAGAATTAGAGATGCAGATCGTATGGACATGGAGGGGATGATCACTGAGGAGGAGGTGTTGAAGGCGATACAGGGTCAGAGGTTAGGGAAATCGCCTGGGATAGATGGGATCCCTGGCAATTTTTATGTTGCTCATTGGGAGGTTTTGAGACAGGTGCTAGTTTGGGTCTTCAATAGCATGAAATCCGGGGGTGATATGGGGGAAGATCAACGTACCGGGATTATGGTGCTTGTACCCAAGAGACGGCATTGTGAGTCTTTGGGGGCGTATCGGGCAATAACGTTGCTTTGTTTGGACTCCAAGATTTTTGCACGAGAGTTGGCGAACCGGATGAAGGTAGTTTTATGTCACATACTAGAGGGTGGGCAGTATGGTGTTCCTGGATGCAGTATGCGGGCAGGGCATTGGAGAATTAGGAGTTTTGTGGAGGGTCGAAAGGGGAGGGAGTCATAGGGCTGGACTGGGAAACAGCTTATGATCGTGTCAATAGGGACGTATTGCAGGAGATACTTAGAAGGCATGGGGTTTGGAGATGAAATAGCGGGATGGGTACAGACATTGTATGCAGGGGTTCAGGTGCGAGTGCAGGTAAATGGCCGGGTGGGGGTAATAGTGGGAATGGGGCAGGGGCTGCGACAGGGATGTCCCCTTTTGCAGCTCCTGTTTGCATGCTTGCAGGACCCCTTTTATCGGTTGGTGTCTGAGGGTGTCCGAGAAGCGAGTGAGGACAGTGATTGGGCACCGGGGATCATTGGGTATATTGATGATACATCCATTTTGGTAGGAAGTGAGGAGGGGTTGAGTGTTATCAATAGGATGATAGAGTTTTTTGGGTCTGCTTCTGGCATGAGGGTTAATAGGGAAAAATCACATTTATTGGAGGTGGGGTCTTGGGAACGTTGGGGCAGAGGTTTGGGTGGGTCACTGTAAATAGACTTAAATTTGTGGGGTAACCTTTTGCAATGATGCTAGGGTAGCACGTGAAATTAATTCATCTGTGGTTGTGGAAGGGGCTTTGAGTAGGATGGCGGGCTGGAGAGCGGGGGATTTTACATTACTGCAATGAGCGGTGGTTATTAATACGTTGGTGTATAGCAAACTTTGGCACATGGCCGCGATATATCCTCACATGGTGAGGGATGTACTGTGGCTGGAGACGAGAGTCTTGAGATTCATTTGGGGATTTGGTAAGCACTGGTTAAAGAAGGAGGTGGTGATGACAAGGGTGGCATTAGGGGGTTTGGGGTTGATACCTTTGGGTAGGAGGTTGCAGGGTATTTTCGTTAAGCAGGAATTTGTGGTGAGGGGCAGAGTGTGTGGAGCAAAGGTAGATAGGATAATGAGGGAGGTACAGAGGTGGTGGAGTGGGCGGGAGGTGCTGGGATGTGAGGCGATATTGAGAGTTCTGTTAGTGGCGCGTGAGCTGGGTGGGATTAAGGTTAGTAAGTTGGATAGGATAGGGATGGAAGAGAGGGCGGTATTAGGTGTGGAAACTTTCCCAATGTATGATTGGCGAAAGGTGTGTGTTTTTTTTAGGAGATTACAGTTGCCATCTAGGGTACGTGTGTGTGAGTGTTGGTAGGTGTGTGCGGTTTTGGTTTGGGGTTGGGTGGGGGTGGTAGGTGTGGGGTGGGAATGGGTTGGGGAGAGTTGTGGATCTGTTTTTTGGTTTATGACCTTTTTTTATGCAGGGGCATAGGGGGGGGGTTGTTTATGACTTTGACAGGTGAGTGTTTGGTAGCGCTGTTTTGATTTGGACATTGGACTTTGGGTTGGGTTTTTGCTTTTCATGGAATGATTATTGGAGGTTTTCCCTCTCTCCTTCAGTTATGAGGTTAGGGTGTTTGTCAGGGTTCCCTGTTCCACGTTGTTTGGGACCGATCTCAGGTAGGGTTTATTATATTTTTCTTGAGATTTCATGTGTGGTGATTATTTTCTTGTCATGTGCTTAGGTACAATACTGTGCTTTATGAATATAACTATCTGTGTGTTTCATATATCTTGTGTGACGTGTATATCTTCAGGTGTCATATGTCAGGGTTCTTTTTGTATTCCCTAACATTTAGTTTTCGGAAGGTAGGGCCAGATGCTTCCTTGGGAGGGGTGGTACTAAAACACCGTCTGAGGGTGTGTGTGTTTTGTGTCCCTGTTTTAATTTTATCTTTGAAGAGGTATTGTAACTTGTCATATATATGGGACATGGTAAATTGTAATCTGGTGGAATGCGTGGGTGGCTCTTAGGCCTCATGTTTAAAGGGTTTGCTGTTTTGTCCTTTGTGGTACCGTGGTTTCCGGGGATGTGGAAATAAGTCTCATTGACGTTTTTAGCATATCTTTATAGTAATCCTATTCGGGTCACGAGTTTAAATAAGTAGGCAATAATTTTTTTTTCTTCTATGTAGGTCCTCGTTGGACCATTCTTATTGTATAATCATGTATCAGTCAACAGTACCCCAGCCATGGGGTTTTGTTTTTTAGTTGTAAGTTTGTGATCTGTATAATGTTCATAGACTCTTGTTTGTCATTTCAATGAAATATTAAAAAGAATAATTTAGGAGCGGGTGGGCGGGGGGCAGGGGGATAGTTTTGATTTTACTTATTTTCTATAGTCTGTAATGGTGTAGAAAATGTCAATGGTCACTTGTATTTTGTCTGTTACATAGTGATTTATGAATATTTTATATAAGGTATCTTGTTATATAAGTACATGGTATATAATTGTATGAAGAATGAGGTGTTACATATTGTTAGTAGGAATGTCATAAGACATTACATATTTTCTGTGTTTCTGATTTAATGTTTGTACTCCTGTATGGTTCTTAAATAAAATATAAAAAAAAAGTAAACCTTTTTGTTTGTGTTAGTTAGTTAACTTGTAGGCTGTGCTGCAATATGTTGTAAATTTCGGTCTGTGTAAAGCAATAGTTTTATAAAATTTGATCATGTCCTTACCTTAATGTGTTTTTAAGACACTTAAGTATGAGCCTTATGTTTTGGCGTCAGGTTTGCAATGGTAGGGTTTTGTTGTTTTTATGTATTAATATTTGTTCTTGGAAACATTGTAAGACTATGTATGTTGTACTCAGTTCTTTAAATAAAATATAAAAAAAAATAATAATAATGGTAATTATTATTATTATTATTAACAATTTATTATTATTATTATTAATGGAGATCATTGACCTCTTCGCTCTCGGGCTGAGAGGTTGTGCTGCGCAGTTGCTCTGGTCTTCGCACACCTTCCGATTTTCCTGCAAAATGGCGGAGCAGTATAGACGACGTGTAAACACAGTATGTGTAGAACTTGTTAGAGGGGCTGTGTACCCAACTAACGCGGCTGTCGTGTTGACTGCAATTATACGGGACACGTATGGTATAGACAATGGAGACATTTATGGAATCGCCCTCAATTGAAGTGCCAGAATTTTCGTGAAGGTAACAACTGCTCAAGTGTATGAAGCACTACACTTGGATTAGAATTTGTAATCTCCCATTTGAGGCAACCGAACATGACGTCAGGGAGACGTTCAAGGATTATGGTGTGATCCATTATGCAACAATGGGAAGATGGACGGACGGGATATACGAAGGAATTCTGGAAGGATCGTACAACTTGAAAATGATGTTGCGAAGGCCTATACCTTCATATGTTGTGATGACAGAATTTAGAACACAAGTTTATGTCACGTACGTGGGACAAAGACATACCTGTCGCTTATGTGGATCATATGATCACATAGCAGCAGAGTGTGATAAGCGACAGGAAAGACGTCGGGAAGACAAACGTGTTGTTGTGACAGGCAGGGAAGTTACATTGACGCAGTTGGATACCGTAGGACTGGATGGATCAGCGAAGTGGAGTGACATAGTTCAGGCATCAGTGGATGCGTGTCAAACGCTTTCTATGAACACGCAGGGAATAGTGGAGTCAGCAGTGGTGGAAGCTAATGTGGACCTGGATTTGGGTATAGTGACTGAGATTCCTTAGGTGTTGTGTGGGCTCTTAGATAGCCCACAAAGTGAAGTGGGGATGGGAATGGGTGAGACGGTGGAGGAAATTATGTGTGTGGTGGATGGGCTGGGGGACATAAGTCCTGAAATTAGTAATCTTAATGTACAGGAAGTTAATGTGGATGTACATAATGAGGATAGAGTATCAGAGATGGAGGTGCCATCTGATTCATGTAAGCATTCCATGGGTCTGGTGGAGGACGATGTCCTTACACCAGCCCAAATAAATTGCAAAAAAGTATGGGTGGATGCAACACAAACGAAGACTACAGGAGTAAGAAAGGCAAGTGGGATTAGGGTTGTGCAGGAGGGCACTAAAGATACACTTAAAGGTCAGAGTGCATTGAAGCCATCTGGGCAAAGGTCATTAAGGTCTAAAGGTAAGCCACCTCTAACATATTCAGAAGTATCACGTAAATGGGGCAAAGACTGAAGTTAAGAGAAAATGGATACAGGTAACTATGAGACGGTTAGCAGTGGATGTGGGGTTTTTGCAAGAGCATAACTTCAGGTATGGAAGAGACTTTATGGTGCCAGGTTATAGTGTGTATGCTCAGGTAATTTAAAGGGTGGAGTGGATTGTAGTAAAGGAGAACAGCCCCTTTCAGTTGTTAGCTTGGGAGGAGGGTAGGGAGGGGAGGGTGGATGGGGTATGGGGGGGAGTGAGAGTAGCTTTTATTGGGATTTATTTACCTGCAATTAATAATAAGAGTGTTAAAGAAGAGTTTGTGAGAGAGCAATTACTTTATTTTTTGAGAGGATTACCGGAAGTTGCTGTGATGGGAGGAGACTGGAATTGCATAATTAGGCTTAGGGATGTGGAACCAAGGATGGGGATTGTGTGTTGAGTGTTTTAAGGGATATGTTGGGGAGTGTGGGGGTTGTGGATGTAGTGGGAGGGGGTGTGATGGTTGAACATACTTTTGTATGGCATGGATACACGGCGATTTTGGATAGGATTTATGTTTCAAAAGTAATACAAGTTGGCATGGTTCAATGTGTGGATGTTGGTTATTCAGATCATCGAGGAGTTTTGGTAGAATTGGAATGGATGGGTATGGTGAAGTGGTATGTGGGGAATTGGAAACTAAATGTGCGATTGTTGGAAGGGTAAGAGAGTAAGCTTTTATTGTTGCAATGGTGGGAATGTTTATGGGAAAAGGGTTGTTTGGAAAATAATATAGTGGAATGGTGGGAAAAAGTGGCTAAAACTGCAATTCGCGATTATTATAAGAGTAAAGATAGGGAGGAGGTGCAGTGGAAGTTTGGGCTGCAAAATTACTTGGAAGGGCAGTTGCTTGTTTGCTGTGAGGGAAGGTCGGATAGACAAATGATGGAGATAAGGGCAATTAAAGACAGGTTGCGTGAAATCCAAAACGAACGTTTTGATGCCATACATATGAGAGCGGGCTTGGAAGACGCTTTATGGGGAGACAAGCCGTCGGCTTGTGTCCTTCGGAATAATTGTAAGAAAAGGTCAGGGATGACGATGATGAGATTGGAAGTAGATGACGATGTGGATGGGTATAGACAGGAGCAAATGATGAGGTCCACTGAGGCCATGAGTTTGTATGTAAAAAAATGGTTTGAAGGTTATTTAAAAGCTGGTGAGTGTGAGGAAAGGGAGAGAGATATTATAGAGAGAGTTGTGAAAGTGTTGAGTGAAGTGGATAGGGAAGAGATGGAAGGAATTATAAGTGAGGATGAGGTATGGGAGGCATTACACGGTATGAGTAAACGTAAATCGCCAGGGTTGGATGGACTGTTGAATGATTTTTATGTAGAGAATTGGAGTGCCTTGAAAGCATGTTTGGTCCGTTTGTTGAATATCATGAAAGAAAACGGATGTATGGGGGTAACTCAGCACACTGGGGTAGTAGTACTTGTTTGAAAAGCTGATGTGGGGGACACAATTCAGAACTATAGGCCTTTGTCATTGATGTGCGTTGATTATAAGTTGTATGCAAAAGTTTTAGGAAATAGAATTAAGAAAGTAATGGGGAGGGTCATTGAGGAAGGACAGTATGGTATCCCTGGCGATGTTTGAAACAGGGACATTTACTAATTAGAAACTTCATAGATGAATGTGTGGAGGGTGGGGTTTTGGCAGTAGATTGGAAGGCTGCGTATGATAGCGTTGACAGAGATATGTTGTGGAGTATAATGAGGAGACAGGGTTTTGGTGAGGAAGTAGTGGGATGGGCAGAAACTCTATATAGAGAGGCGAAAGTGAGAGTACAAGTGAATGGACTGATAGGTGGGGAGGTAGACGTGGGAAAGGGTTTGAGACAGGGTTGCCCATTGTCGTAAATTCTTTTTGCGTGTCTGCAAAACCATTTGTATAGTCTGGTAAGGATTGGGGTGGTGGGGGTAAGGGAGATGGGGTGAGTAAGCCTGGCATTGTTGGATATGTGGATGATACAACCGTGTTGGTGAAGAATGAGGAAATCTTGAGAAGTGTGAGAGTGATTATTGAAATATTTGGGAAAGCTACTGGTATGAGGATAAACAGGGCTAAGACTAATTTGTTAGAGGTAGGAACATGGGTGGGGGGGGCATGGGGTTAAGGTTTGATTGGCCGGTGGTTAATAAGTTGAAAATATGTGGTATAATTTTCATGGATAATTTTACGGATGTGCGAAAGGTTAACTCTAGAAATGTTATTGAGGGGGCTATAAGGAGAATGAGTGGATGGAGGGCAAGGGATGTCACATTGCATCAGCGTGTGATTGTAGTGAATAGTTTAATTTATAGTAAAATATGGTATGTGGCGGGGATTTATCCGATTGTGAAGGGGGGTGTGGCAGATTTAATAAGAAAGGTTATGAGGTATGTATGGGGGTATGGTCGACATTGGTTACAAAAGGATGTGGTACTTAAGAAGGTGGGAAAGGGGGGTCTTAGATTGATTGATTTAGAGGTGAGGATAATGAGTATGTATGATAAAAGTTGTTTTATATCTAAGGGGGGATAGGGGGAGGAGGGTAGGGGAGGTCATGAATCATTTGAAGTTATGGTGGGGGGGGGGAAAGACTTGATTCGTTGTAGTGATATGTTGTGTAGTTTAATGGGTGAGGAACCCGGGAAGTGTTACAGCTAGTGCTTTGGGTAGAGTAGGGTGCGGAAAGGAGGTAATGAAAGGTGAGGCTATTTTCCCGGTATATGATTGGAAAGGCATTTGGGGTGGATTCAGAAAATTAAGATTGAAGGCAAAAGTAAGAGAGGTCATGTTCCGATTTTTACATGGGGTATTAGCTTCTAGGGCAGAGTTGTACAGAATGGGCTTATCAAGGCATGCACAATGTCTTAGATGTGGTGTGGAGGAAACTGCCTATCATGGGGTATACTTTTGTGAAAAACTGGGAAAACTTAGGTTATGGTTGGGCAAATTATTGAGATTGGAAGGGGGGGGGAATACATCCTTTAAGTTTTTTGTGTTTAGATGTCGAAGGGGTTGGTAAGGATGTCAGTAGGGCATTGATGAATATGGCGGTGGATTTTGTGTATGTATCATAGGGTATGCAGGAGGTGCAAGAGGACGTAAGACTGAGGGTGATAGCTGCAACGATGTATAGAACAAAATGTAGGAATAGGGTGTTATATGGGTTGGCTATGGGTAGGGCTTTTCCCGATGGGTACAGAGAATTAACGGTGGGGCAACTGTTAGGATTGAGGACTGATAACAGTTGAATAGGGGTTGTTCTCTTTGGAGTGAATAAGGAACTTGGGTGTGTGGAACAAAATATATAGATTGGATGGATGAAAGATGGGTGAATAGGGTGTGGGGTGTAGGTCGACTGGATTAATGGTTTGAGTGGATTAATGGGGAAGAGGAGGTTTTGACGGGAGACTATCGATGACATTTCGAGTTTGACTAAAGACTTTGGAAAAAAGTGTGTAAGGTTTATGTGTTTGGATGGAATAGAGACTGGGGAGGGGGGGGATAGATATGATTAAGGGAGGGAGGGGAAGTTAGAGGTGGCTTATACTGACAAAAGTTGTGGTGAGTCCTGTCTGATAGGGTTCACATAGTGATCTCAACTGTTGATGTCCTTATGAGCATTATGTATAATTAATTACATATTTTCTGAAAATAAAGTTCATTCATTAGGTAAAGAGGTACTCAACAGAAGTTTGATTCGGTTGAGCGTTTAAGTCCGGTTGATTATAAGACCCAAGTATGTAGGATTGTTATTTTTGGGGTTTATTGTGGTTTCTGGAGTAGTTGGTATAATAAATGTGTAAGTTACACTTTTGGATTTTGTTTAATTTATTGTAAGGATAGATTTGATAAAGTGAATTGTGTTCGTTTCAATAATTGTACATAACTTTTGTATATGTAATATAAGTTTTGTACGTTGATTAGTGTAGTATATTTGTGCTTGTGAGTAATAAACCTATATAAACATAAATAGAAAAGTACATTGTTACATACCTTTGTACTATGGTTATAGGTTATATGGGACGGGGTATGTAGTGTAAAACAGATTCCATGTCCACATAAGGTATGAGTATTATGTGGTATGAGGAATGTTGGATTGGTAACTACATTGAATGTTAAAGTTCTAGCCATCATGGAGTTTTATATATTGTATTGTATAGATTGTTATAATTCTTAGGTTGTGTGACCTAATTGTCTCAAGATAACCTGTTGTTTGGAACTTTTATATTGAGATGACATGAATTCATATATTATATCCTGCAATCTGCAATATTTTACGGCATGATGTAAACTTGTTAATATTGGTATATCTTTTGTTATAAGACTCTTGGCCGTTTTCTAGTTTTTCATTTGATTGTGAGCTGTACACAAGTTTTCATACATGTCTAGTGATGTGTATATCTTTATATTATTAATTGATTGTGTTAAAAGGAGCGTCTTTGGTGCAATTCTTCATTGTTCAATATGGATGTACTTTGGTCCTTATTTGTACGGGTCAATGTTATGTTAGGACATATGACGTATCGACTTAAGATGGTCGGTCAGGAAAACTTCTAGTTATGTGAGTAAGATTTATATTTAATATAATTTGTTGGTAAAAGAAGGGGTCTCTTGTAGGAAGTTGTTTGTTGGCAATGCAGAGACTGTTTTGGATGGACAAAGTGTATTCGGTAGCTGATAGTTTTAGGGAGGTGTTGCAGTAGGAATCAGAGAGACCAGCCTTTTAGTTTGTTAACTTGGGAGGAAGGGGAAGAGTGGTGCGTGTGGAGGGTATGGGGAGATGTCGTGTGGTGTTCGTAGGGGTTTACATGCCGGCAATGAATAATAGGAGGATTAAAGAGGAAATTTTGCGGGATGAGTTGGTCTATTTTTGAGAGGGTTTACCTGTTATTGCAATAGTAGGAGGGTGGAACAGTATTATTCGGAAAAGGACGTGGAACCAAGGGGCGGATGTGAGTTGGGGTCTTAAGAGAAGTCTTTAGGGCAGTTGGCGTGGTTGCGCAGATGGTGGAGGGTGGCAATGTAAGTATGCTTTCATGAGGCGAGTATGCAGCTTGACTAGATTGTATATACGTTGCTGAATAATGCGGTAGGAATATGAATTACATATATTGACGTTAGTTTTTCTGATCACCATTGAGTGCTGGCCAGTGCAATAGGAGGAGTTGTCAAAAACATATCCGGTTATTGGAAGCAATGTCAGGTGGATGGAGGGGGTGGGAAAGAAGGTGAGGTTTGCAGGTGGTGGGGGAGGTTATGGGGCAGGGTCAAGGAGGACGAGATGTGGGGACGAGGTGGAATGTAGGCAAGGTAGCAATACGAGAGTATTACAAGTGGGAGAGTTGGGAGGGCCCAGTTGAGTTTTGGATTAAAGGTATTTGGAGGGACAGTTGAAATTTTTATGCGGGGGAAAATCACGAGGAAGAAATACGAGGATTACATGAGCATCTGAGGGAGATACAAAATGAAAGGTTGCATGTGCTTAGAGTGTGGAGTTTATGGATGATGTCCTATGGGGTGTGCCTCACCGCTTTACGTGTTTTCAGACAAGGAGGAAGTTTTGACAGTGAAAACATTACAGGTAGGGGTAAGGCTTTATTTGGTATAGGGAGGGCAGGTTTGAGACAATGGAGGCATAGGTGGTATGTGGGCATTGGTTCAGGGTGCATACTAAAATAGAAGGTGAGAAAGGCTCGAGAGGAAATTTTGGAGGGAATTCAGAGGGATGTCATGGATGGGGACAGGGGAAGATGGAAGGGCGTATTACAGTGGATGAAATAGGGGCTGTAAAAAGTATGAAGTTGGGGAAGCGCCTGGGATTGACGGCTTCCAAGTGATTTTCTGTGCGGTTGGGATGCAATTAGGGTGTGTTTAACGAGGTCTTTAATTATATGAAGGAGAGTGGTTCCATGGGGAGATCAACGCACTGGAATAGTCGGGTGGTGCCAAAGGGAAAGAAGGCAGAAGATTCGTGACTATAGGGTATATCGTTGTTATGTGCCGACTATAAAATATTTGTGAGAATCTTAGGAAATAGGATGAAAAGTTTTGGGGAAGGTAGTGAGAGGGGCAATTTGGGATACAAGGAAGATGCATTGGGCTTAGCATGGGAGGATTAAAAGGGGGTTTATAAAACAAAGGGAGGTGTGTTGGGTTTTATTGGGAAACCCCTGACAATGAAACAAGGGACATGCTTTGGACATTTTTTAAAGGAATAGTTTTAGGAAGGGGGGTGGTGGGTTGGGTTCGGACATTGTATGGAACGCTTTAGTTGGTACAGGTGAATGGGAAGGTAGGGGAGTCAGTGGGTATGGAAAGAGGCCTGAGACAGGGGTGTCCTTTATCTCAATGTCTGTTTGCTTGTCTCCAGGATCCTTTTTATCAGTTAGTGGTAGAAAGAGTAAGGTGGGGTGATAAGGGTAGGGATAGTGTTAGTGGAATAGTTGGTTTTTTGGATGAAGGTGAGGAGCCTGGAGTACATTAGGATTTGTATAGAAGTTTTGGGGAAACTACTGGAATGAGGGTGAACCGGGCAAAATCAAAGTTGTTGGAAATGGTACATGGGTAGGGGGAGGGGCGTAGAGTATGGTTGAGTTTGGTTGATAGGTTGAAAAAAATGTGGGGTTCTGCATTGCAAATTGATGTACAGATAGCTAAAATTAATTCAGTTTCGGTGGTGGGGGCCATACGGAGGTGGGAGGCTGGAGGCCTATGAATAACATTTTTTCAGAGGGTCATAGCCTTAATACTTTGATTTATAGTAAATTATGGTATGTTGCGGGTGTACCCCATTAGGGATGTGGATGTGGAGAAATTGCATCAAGGGGTTTTTTGGTATGTATAGGCGTATGGAAGACATTGGTTGAATAAGGGGAAGGGGAAAATGCTGGTGGGGGGGGGGGGTTGGGACTCATTCCTTTGCGAG
>WNWK01011426.1:0-62500 GCA_009830355.1 Cherax destructor
AAAAAAGTATTTACAGAGGAGACAGGAAGGACTCCAGGAATTCAGAATAGGGAGGTGTACCAACAAATGCTGGATGAAATACACACAATCGAGGAGGAGGTGAAGAAGCTGTTATGCGAACTCGATACCTCAAAAGCGGTGGGACCTGACAACATTTCTCTGTGGGTCCTTAGAGAGGGAGCAGAGATGTTAAGTGTGCCACTAACAAAAATCTTCAACACATCCATTGAAACTGGGCAACTACCTGAGGTGTGGAAGATGGCAAATGTAGTCCCAATTTTTAAGAAAGGAGTCAGACACGAGGCATTAAACTATAGACCTGTGTCACTGACGTGTATAGTATGCAAAGTCATGGAGAAGATCATTAGGAGGAGAGTGGTGGAGCACCTAGAAAGAGACAAGCTTATAAACGACAACCAGCACGGTTTCAGGGAAGGAAAATCCTGTGTCATAAACCTACTGGAGTTTTATGACAAGGTAACAGAAGTAAGACACGAGAGAGAGGGGTGGATAGACTGCATTTTCTTGGACTGCAAGAAGGCGTTCGACACAGTTCCTCACAAGAGGTTAATGCAAAAGATATAGGATCAGGCACACGTAACAGGAAAGGCACTGCAATAGATCAGAGAATATCTGACAGGGAGGCAACAACGAGCCATAGTACATGACGAGGTGTCAGAGTGGGCACCTGTGACGAGTGGGGTTCCACAGGGTCAGTCCTAGAACCTGTACTGTTTTTGGTATATGTGAATGACATAACGGAAGGTATATACTCAGAAGTGTCACTGTTTGCAGATGATGTGAAGTTAATGAGAAGAATTAAATCAGTTGAGGATCAGGCAGGACTACAAAGAGACTTAGACAGGCTACAAGCCTGGTCCAGTAAATGACTCCTTGAATTTAACCCTGCCAAATGTAAAGTCATGAAGATTGGGGAAGGGTAAAGAAGACCGCAGACAGAGTATAATCTAAGTGGCAAAAGTCTGCAAACCTCACTCAAGGAAAAGGATCTTGGGGTGAGTATAATACCGAGCACAGCTCCTGAGGCACACATCAATCAGATAACGGCTGCAGCATACGGGCGGCTGGCAAACCTAAGAATAGCGTTCCAATACCTCACTAAGGAATCGTTCAAGACTCTGTACACCATATACGTCAGGCCCATACTGGAGTATGCAGCACCAGTTTGGAACACACACCTGGTCAAGCACGTCGGGAAATTAGAGAAAGTGCAAAGGTTTGCAACAAGACTAGTCCCAGAGCTAAGGGGATTGTCCTACGAAAAAAGGTTAAGGGAAATCGGCCTGACGACACTAGAGGACAGGAGGGTTAAGGGAGACATGTTAACAACATATAAAATACTGCGAGGAATAGATAAGGTGGACAGAGACAAGATGTTATAGAGAGGGGACACAGGAACAAGGGATCACAGTTGGAAGTTGAAGACTCCTATGAGTCAAAGGGATGTTAGGAAGTATTTCTTCAGTCATAGAGTTGTCAGGAAGTGGAATAGCCTAGAAACTGATGTAGTGGAGGCAGGAAACATACATAGTTTTAAGACGAGGTTTGATAAAGCTCATGGAGCAGGGAGAGAGAGGACCTAGTAGCAATCAGTGAAGAGGCGGGGCCAGGAGCTAATAATTAACCCCTGCAACCACAAATAGATGAGTACACAGTGAGTACACGGGGCCAGGAGCTGTGAATCGACTGATTGCAACCACAATTAGGTGAGTACAGGAGGGGACAACCAGAGTCGGAAGGAGCAACATGCTCAACCACCCACAGAACACTCATAGAAACACTTACAGAACTCCGCAACCAAACATACTATGCCAAAACCACACTTTTCATTCCCAACCTCCACCCCACCCTACACAGTAGACTTACATAGCACCCTGGCAGGTCTCCCACTCCCAGCCTCCACCCCACCCTACACAGTAGACTTACATAGCACCCTGGCAGGTCTCCCACTCCCAGCCTCCACCCCACCCTACACAGTAGACTTACATAGCACCCTGGCAGGTCTCCCCCCCTCCCCAGCCTCCCCACCCCCACCCTACACAGTAGACTTACATAGCACCCTGGCAGGTCTTCCCCCTCCCAGCCTCCACCCCACCCTACACAGTAGACTTACATAGCACCCTGGCAGGTCTCCCACTACCCAAGCCTCACCACCCCCACCTCCATCCACTAAGTAGACTTACATAGCACCCTGGCAGGTCTCCCACCTCTCCAGCCTCCAGCCCACCACCCACAGTAGACTTACATAGCACCCTGGCAGGTCTCCCACTCCCAGCCTCCACCCCACCCTACACAGTAGACTTACATAGCACCCTGGCAGGTCTCCCACTCCCCAGCCTCCACCCCACCCTACACAGTAGACTTACATAGCACCCTGGCAGGTCTCCCACTCCCCAGCCTTCACCCACCCTACATATTAGACTTACATAACACCCTGCCAGGTCTCCCACTCCCCAGCCCCCAAAATCCCCTAGAATACAGTGTTGGAAAAGAAATTGAAGATATGGTACACCATCGCAGATGGAATAACGAAAAAGTGTGAGTGCACAAAAGAATCACAAAGGCATTATCAGACATCACAGCACTCAGGTAAATCAAGCTCACAGGAATGATGACAGATGCCATCTTTCCAACTGAGAAAGACAGAGGGTAGAAGAGTTGCACTACTCATCAAAAGCCAATGGAGGTTTCAGGAGTTGGAAGGAGGAGACAGAGGGTAAGCAAGGGACTATACAGTAGGAACTCTTCAGACTGGGGGTTAAAGGTTGTGACTGCAGTGATGTATAACCCACCACAGAATATCAGGAGACCAAGAAAAGAATATGATGAGAGCAACAGAACAATGGTTGATACACTAGCTAAGGTGGCAAGAAGGGTCCACTAAGGCAGGCAAAGTTACTAGTTGTGGGTGAATTCAATCACAAGAAAATTGTCTGGGAAAACCTGGAACTACATGGGGAATCAGAAATGTGGAGAGCTAAGATGATGGAAGTGGTACTGGAAACCCTGATGTTTCAATATGTTAGAGACACTACCAGAGAGAGAGGAGAGGACGAACTAGAAAGACTGGACTTCATATTCACCTTGAGCAGTTCAGACATTGAAGACATCACATATGAAAGGCCCCTTGGAGCTAGTGATCACGTGATCCTGATCTTCGAATACATAGTAGATTTACAATTGGAGAAAGAAGAAGGAAGAGTTGGACGGGGGGAGCCAAACTACGAGGAAGGGACTACGCAGGCGTGAGTAATTTCGTGCATGAGGTTTAGAGGGAAAGAGAACTGGTGGGAAGATCAGTAAATGAAATGATGGGAATACATGACAACGAACTGCAAGGATGCAGAGGAGAGGTTCGTTCCTAAGGGCAAAGAAATAATGGAAAGACTTGAACGAGCCCTTTGTTCACCCAAATGTGCAAAGAGGAAAAAAATGAGTGCGCTAAAAATAAATTGAAAAGGACTGAAAATGAGGAGATTAGTCGAAGAGCAAGAAACGAATATGCACAGATAAGGAGAGAGGTCAAATGTCAATACGAAAATGACTCGAGAACTCCCAACAGGAGGACTACTACGAATCCTCTCGTTCCCGCTGTCAATCGCCATATCTCAAGCTAAGCCACCCTCAGCTCTTCCTTAAAGTTGCTCAATAAAGAACATCTTGGTTCAGATTTACAGAGTACATTAGACACGTCTCCAAAGAGCAACTTACACGTCACCAATGTATCAAGATTTTTACATATAGCTGTGATATATAATTCTTCAGCAGAGAAGGCATATCAAACAAGTTTTCATGGTAAGGGAGAACAACATATTTCTAGTTGAATAAGGTTGGTTGTTCTGTTTTTCGATTGTAAAAAGTATTTCTAACAGTTTTAAAAGATTTATAAATTAAGCTTTTTGAATATTTTAGATCTTCGGCTATTTCATAAATCTTCAAGATTCTTCCTGTATGAACTCTGGACTGCAAACACATAAAACTCTCAGAAACATTGTTGAGAATACAGACAGTTTAACTTTATCTTGATGTGAAGAACAATTGTGGGCATAGAAACAGTTATTCGTTGGCTTTCTGTAAATTTTAATTTTAAAATCATTGTTCCCCTTAACCCTTTCAGGGTCCAGAGGCCAAATTTCAGAGGGTACATCTTATTTTTTTCTTATGAAATGGTAGAGAATCTTTTTCTGAAGGTAATAAAACAAAAAGTACGAAATTTGATTGAAAATTGATGAAATTATGCTCTGAATTTTGATATGTCAGCGATATTTACGCATCATGTTTTGCGAATTTGACTCATTAGGCCATTATATGCCATCCACCATTTTAGCATTTCAATATGCCAGTACTTCTATTCTTTGATTCAATAGAATACTTCAATCAACTGTTTAACTAAGAAATACGTGATTGAAATGGTAATTACCTAATTTACCTCAAAGTTCAAAATATTCCAATTTCAAAATAGGGTGCAGAATAAACAATGCAGGCATTCCTGGCACTAAAATAACATTTCCTCTGTTCATTAGTTATGTTTTCAATCTTTACAAATGAATTCTATTTTGATTTTTTATTCACATAATGAATTTTTATTCAAACCAAAATATGGAAGATTTACTGTTATGCAATATTGTAATAATTGTACTAATAATATCACCACATTTGTGAACGTATATTAGACCCACCAGCTGGCGCGTATTAGACGTGTAAGGTCATTTGTTTACTATTGAACATCGGCAAAAAAATTTACATTTCTGCTAATTTGAGCTCAGTTTCAAGCCATTTCTATTACTAAACTCACTCAAACTCATCTTTAAATCTGTAACATATTTTCCATTCTATCAAATGAGACCAAGAAATAGCAAATACAACTATAAAAAAAATATACGAAAAAAACACTGCAAAGTCGCTGATTTAATCGAAAATTACGGTTTCAGTTTTTTTTCTCTCATTATGCACTGTGTGCTGCAATATTTGTTTTTTGTGGTGCACACTTACCACATAGATGTATTCTCTCATATCTAGGCCCAAATTTACCGCTCAAAGCTTATCTGAGTGAGCTGAGCTCATGACGTAGAACTACGGTTTGGACCCTGAACTCAAAGCCGTAGAACTATGGCACGGAACCTGAAAGGGTTAATAATTAAAACATCTAGAATAGGAAATGAGTTATTTTGTTCAAACACAATAATAAAATTTATGGAATGAGCTAGACTATTTAATTTAAAAAGAAATGTTTTTTATCTATATTCTTAGGCGTAAGACATAAAATATTATTAATATATCTGTACCACTTAGCGCTATTGGGAAGGATTTTGTTAAGCAATCATGTTTCAAAATATTGCATTTACAAATTACTAAGGACAGGTGAGAGAGGATTTCTCATTGCTATACCAAACATCTGAGTGTAAAACTCGTCATTAAACACAAACTTTGCATCAACAATACAAAGTTTAATAACAACAGGTACTGGTAGTGGTAAATTTTATTTAAAATGAGTTTAACATAGGAAACTTAATAAATGATCAACATGAACTTTTGTAAACAAGGAAGTAACATCAAAGTAATCATATTGAACTCATTTAAATCAGTCAAGGTACTTAATTTATCCATTAAATCTATTATTTTATAAACAATAAAGTTGGAAATTTTTCCAACAATTGGGCTCAACATATCTACTAGCCATTTAGATCATTTATAGTAAACCGAAAATGTGGAGCTAATAGGTCTGGCTATTAGCCAGACATATTCAGCTACAGCTGGATGCCGAGCTGACAGAGAGCCCTGATTCCTAGCATTCAACAATACTCAAATCCCTCAAACCGCCCTGATGAGATCACCATTTATCCTTGGAAGAATAACAAGCTTTTAGGATGGGACTACAACTGCGTGACACCTACATCTGTCATAGTGTTTGGCAACAAGGAGGTGCTGCAGATCATAGGGAGGAGCACAAGATCAGCAAGTACAGAATAATAGGTAATCAGTATCAATTTCCCCATGATTCCAAGGTCGGAGACGAGGAAAGAATGCCACACGTTTCCTCAAAGAACTGGGTTTCAGACTCTTTGACACCACCAGGAACCCGAGGGTGGCTACTTTCATGCTCCAGCGCCTCAGCGTGGCTATGCAGAGAGGAAATGCTTCCTGCTTACTGGGCTAGCGTTCAGCTTCAGAGGAGCTAGAGGAGATCCATAATGTTTGATAAAATGTGCTATTGTATTCAAGTTTGTGGTTTTAATAATTGATCCCTGATATATATATATATATATATATATATATATATATATATATATATATATATATATATATATATATATATATATAAAATATATATATATATATATATATATATATATATATATATATATATATATATATATATATATCATTGCACTATTGGTGGACCTAATATGTATAACGGAATATGAATTTATGAATTTTAATTTCTCCAAATATTAGTTGTCAACTGAACTAATATTTGAACACTAGGAAATTTGCACAAACTTGGTCACACAGGCAATTTAGATCATATTATCTTATTTGTGTTTGTGGACCCGACACGGGAAGTTCCTTAACCTTTCCTTCCATGGATCGATCGTGATTGACTTCCATTTCTCCAGGTGATATTTAACATTGAGGTGCAAGGCTCCTTGCATGTAGTAATAATAACAATGTTGTTAGTAAAACCGCATAGTACATGTACCGCATGTACCTGCGTGTGGGAGGTGTGGTAACTGACTCTTCACACTAGGAAAAGTTTTCACTCACGTCACACACAAGGTCGAAGGGAACAGTTCCGCTACTCCGGAACATTCTGGTTAACAATGTATATAAAAATATTAAACGTAAAGAAATTTAAAAAAATCCTACTCCCATTACCATATGTGAAGCATGTTGATGGTTTTAGTTTGGCAATAGAGAGTTGCAGCGACGACTTGTAATCTCCGACTAAATTCAAGTAGTTGAGTTGACCTGCAGAATTAAGACTATTTTATATGGGAGACTAAAAAAAATAGCCCTTAAATTCAACAATATTTTTAATTCTTCCAAGGACACGAGTATACAGGTCATTGACTAAGTTTCAGTTCAGTTTCAAGATATTTTAGAGACATCTGCATAGCATCGTCATGATTTATGCTTGATATGCTTGACTCAAGAGTCCTTCACCAGTATCATAGAACCTTCCCTATACGTGTTGAATCCTCAAGCTAAAACAAAGGTGACAACGACCTTCAGAGCGCTTTATGTGGATCTCGCGTCTGCGAAAGTGTAACAATAACAGCAGAAGCAGCTACAGCAGAAGATGCAGCTCCTCCCTGGTGTGTCTTTCGTGTTCGATTATGTCCACATCACGTGATGCGTGACGTCACATACTGGTTAGGATAAAAGGAGAAATTCAGACTTCATGAAACATGCATTTTAATGAACGGGATGAGCTAAAGTTTGCCTATTAACATGTAGATTTATTTGTAAATTAGGAGAAAGCTAATTTTTATTTGAATACTTTCATGGTGTCTTCTTGCATCACGTCACGCGTCACTGAAGCTAATTTGAGCCAAACGTATCGCACCTGTATTTTAAGTTGCGTATTTGCGGTTAAATATACATTCTAAACGAACATTTGGCCTTCCATAACCTAATATAAACTAACCTAAAATAAAAATTAATGGTTTGTTTCTCTCAATGAGTCCAAGTTGTATTCAAGCTATTGTGCTTGCGAGTGTCGAGTCTTTCCTCCTGGGTGTTATGTATTAATATGCAATAAACAAGACATACCACAATGCCCTAATCATATTCATCATCTCTAAGCATTACAGTTAGAGCAATTGTTGATATACAGTCTTAAGTCATCTGGTGAACGTTATTTGTGCTGTGGCATTTTGATTTGTCAGGGAAAGTTGGGAGGAAGCTTTGATTACTGTGTCTAGGTAAATTTTCCATCCTGCCAGACTCTCTCGGGCCATAAACTGGTGCGTATCTCACTGTGGCCTCGGATTTATATTCAAGTGACTCACCTGTGACTTACATGTTTGTGTGTGTGTGTGTGTGTGTGTGTGTGTGTGTACTCACCTATATGTGGTTGCAGAGGTCGATTCATAGCTCCTGGCCCCGCCTCTTCACTGGTCAATAATAATTCACTCTCTCCCTGCTTCATGAGCTTTATCATACCTCTTCTTAAAGCTATGTATAGTTCCTGTATCCACTACCTCACTTTCCAGACTATTCCACTTCCTGACAACTCTGTGACTGAAGAAATACTTCCTAACATCCCTTTGACTCATCTGAGTCTTCAACTTCCAATTGTGTACTCACCTAATTGTACTCACCTAATTGTGGTTGCAGGGGTCGAGACTCAGCTCCTGGCCCCGCCTCTTCGCTGTCTGCTACTGGGTGTGTGTGTGTGTTTATGTGTGTGTGTGTGTGTGTGTGTGTTTATGTGTGTATGTGTGTGTGTGTGTGTACTCACCTATATGTACTCCCCTATATGTGGTTGCAGGGGTCGATTCATAGCTCCTGGCCCTGCCTCTTCACTGGTCGATACTAATTCACTCTCTCCCAGCTCCATAAGCTTTATCATACCTCTTCTTAAAGCTATGTATGGAACTTGCTTCCACTACTTCACTCTCCAGATTATTCCACTTCTTTACAACTCTTAGGCTTAAGAAATACTTCCTAACATCCATATGACTCATCTGGGTTTTCAGCTTCCAATTGTGGCCCCTTGTTCCTGTATCCCATCTCTGAAACATTCGAGCCCTGTCCACCTTGTCAATTCCTCTTAGTATTTTAAACGTTGTTATCATGTCCCCCCTGTCCCTCCTGTCCTCTAGTGTCATCAGGTTGAGTTCCCTTAACCTCTCCTCATAAGACATACCTCTCAGTTCCTCGACTAAACGTGTTGCAAATTTTTGCACTTTCTCCAATTTCGTGACGTGTTTGACTAGGTGAGGGTTCCATACTGGTGCTGCATACTCGGTGTACAATGTCGTGAATGACTCCTTACTCAGATGTCTAAAAGCTAATCTCAGGTTTGCCAATCGCTCATATGCTGCAGTAGTTATTTGATTGACGTGTGCCTCAGGAGATATGTTCGTTATAATGCTTACCCCAAGTGACGTTTGCAGCCTTTGATTCCCTAACCTGTATGCCGTCTGCGGTCTTCTGTTTCCTTCCCCAATCTTCATGACCTTACACTTACTGGGGTTAAACTCCAGGAGCCATTTGTTTGACCAGACTTGTAGTCTGTCCAGATCCCCTTGTAATCTTAACTCATCCTCGTCTGCTTGTATTCTCATCAGTTTCACATCATCAGCGAACAGTGACACTTCTGAATCTATTCCTTCCATCATGTCATTCACATATACATATAAGAAACAGCACCGGACCTAGGATTGACCCTTGTGGAACCCCACTCGACACATGCGCCCACTCTGACACTTCATCACGTACCAACACTCGCTGTTTCCTTCCTGTTAGGTATTCCCTGATCCATTGCAGTACTTTCCCTATTATTCCTGCCTGCTCCTCTAATTTTTGCACAAGTCTCTTGTGAGGTAATGTGTCAAAAGCCTTCTTACAGTCCAAAAAGATGCAATCTACCCAGCCCTCTCTCTCCTGTCTTACTTCTGTTACCTTATCGTAGATCTCAAGTAGATTTGTGACACAGGATTTCCCATCTCTGAAGCCTTGCTGATTGTCATGTATGAGGTCAATCTTTTCAATATGTTCCACGACTCTTCTCCTGATGATGTTTTCCATTACTTTGCATACTATACAAGTCATAGACACTGCTCGATAGTTTAACGCTTCCTGTATGTCTCCCTTCTCAAAAATTGGAACTACATTTGCTGTCTTCGACGCCTCAGGCAATTGTCCAGTTTCGATAGATTTACTGAAGATTGTTGATAGCGGCACACACAGTTCCTCTGCTCCTTCTCTCAGTATCCAAGGAGATATGTTATCTGGGCCCACCGCCTTTGATGTATCTAGTTCACCTATCAATTTCATCACCTCTACCTTGGTTATGTGTATTGTGTCCAGCACCTGCTGGTGCACCCTACCTCCACGATTTGCTGGAAGCATCCGTCTCTACCGTAAATACTTCTCTAAATCTTGTGTTTAGTTCATCACATACTTCCTGGTCATTCTTTGTGAGCTCCCCTCCTTCTTTCCTCAGCCTGATTACCTGGTCCTTGACTGTTGGTTTTCTCCTAATGTGACTGTATAGCAACTTTGGTTCAGATTTGGCTTTTGATGCTATGTCGTTCTCGTATTGCCTCTCTCCATATCCCAGCATATTCCTTTGTGTTTGTGTGTGTGTGTGTGTGTGTGTGTGTGTGTGTGTCTGTGTGTGAGTGTACTCACCTAATTGTGGTTGCAGGGGTCGATACTCAGGTCATGCCCCCGCCTCTTCACTGACCGCTACTAGGTCCTCTCTCTCCCTGCTCCATGAGCTTTATCATACCTCGTCTTAAAGCTATGTATGGTTCCTGCCTCCACTACCTCACTTTCCAGACTATTCCACTTCCTGACAACTCTATGACTGAAGAAATACTTCCTAACATCCCTTTGACTCACCTGAGTCTTCAACATCCTATTGTGTGTGTGTGTAGCCATCTATTTGTACTCACCTAGTTGTGGTTGCAGGGGTCGATTCATAGCTCCTGGCCCCGCCTCTTCACTGGCCGCTACTGGGTCACGCTCCCTGCTCCATGAGCTTTATCATACCTCTCCCTAAAGCTATGTATGGAACCTGCCTCCACTACATCGCTTCCCTAGCTATTCCACTTCCCGACCACTCTGTGACTGAAGAAATACTTCCTAACATCCCTGTGATTCATTTGAGTCTTCAACTTCCAAATGTGTCCCCTTGTTGCTGTGTCCCATCTCTGGAACATTCTGTCTCTGTCCACCTTGTCTATTCCTCTCAGTATCTTATATGTCGTTATCATGTCCCCCCTATCTCTCCTGTCCTCCAGTGTCGTCAGGTCGATTTCCCTTAACCTCTCCTCGAAGGACATACCCCTTAGCTCCGGGACTAGTCTTGTTGCAAACCTTTGCACTTTCTCTAGCTTCTTTACGTGCTTGGCTAGATGTGGGTTCCAAACTGGTGCTGCATACTCCAGTATGGGCCTAACGTACACGGTGTACAGAGTCCTGAACGATTCTTTATTAAGATGTCGGAATGCTGTTCTTAGGTTAGCTAGGCGCCCATATGCTGCAGCAGTTATTTAGTTGATGTGCGCCTCAGGAGACGTGCCTGGTGTTATGCTCACCCCAAAATCTTTTTCCTTGATTGAGGTTTGCAGTCTCTGGCCCCCTAGACTGTACTCCGTCTGCGGTCTTCTTTGTCCTTCCCCAATCTTCATGACTTTGCACTTGGTGGGGTTGAACTCCAGGAGCCAATTGCTGGACCAGGCTTGCAGCCTGTCCAGATCCCTTCGTAGTTCTGCCCGGTCCTCGTCCGATTGAATTCTTCTCATCAACTTCACATCATCTGCAAACAGGGACACTTCGGAGTCTATTCCTTCCGTCATGTCGTTCACAAATACCAGAAACAGCACCGGTCCTAGGACTGACCCCCGTGGAACCCCACTCGTCACCGGCGCCCACTCTGACACCTCGCCACGTACCAAGACTCGCTGCTGTCTTCCTGACAGGTATTCCCTGATCCATTGTACTGCCTTCCCTGTTATCCCTGCCTGGTCCTCCACCTTCTACACTAATCTCTTGTGTGGAACTGTGTCAAACGCCTTCTTACAGTCCAGGAATATGCAATCTACCCACCCCTTTCTCTCTTGTCTTACTAATGTCACCATGTCGTAGAACTCCAGTAGGTTTGTGACACAGGATTTCCCGGCCCTGAAACCGTGTTGGCCGTCGTTGATAAGTTCATTCCTTTCTAGGTGCTCCACCACTCTTCTCCTGATAATCTTCTCCATGACCTTGGATACTATACATGTCAGTGACACTGGCCTGTAGTTAAGTGTTACGTTCCTGTCTCTTTTTTTAAAGATTGGAACTACATTTGCTGTCTTCCATACCTCAGGTAGTTGCCCTGTTCCGATAGACGTGTTGAAGATCGTTGTTAGGGGTACACATAGCTCCTCTGCTCCCTCTCTCAGGACCCATGGAGAGATGTTATCCGGGCCCCATCGTCTTTCAGGTATCTAGCTCACTTTGTAGCCTCTTCACTTCCTCCTCAGTTGTGTGTATTGTGTCCAGCATTTGATGGTGTACCCTACCTCTCCTCCTTTCTGGAGGCCCTTCTATCTCCTCTGTGAACACCTCTTTGAATCTCATGTTGAGCTCCTCACACACTTCGCGGTCATTTCTTGTGACCTCCCTTCCATCCTTCCTCAGCCTGATCACCTGGTCCTTGACTGTTGTTCTCCTGATGTGGCTGTACAACAGCTTCGGGTCAGATTTGGCTTTCGCTGCTATGTCATTCTCATACTGTCGTTGGGCCTCCCTTCTTACCTGTGCATATTCATTTCTGGCTCTACGACTGCTCTCCTTATTTTCCTGGGTTCTTTGCCTTCTATACTTATTCCATTCCCTAGCACACTTGGTTTTGGCCTCCCTGCACCTTTGGGTGAACCAAGGGCTCATCCTGGCTTTTTCGTTGTTTATATTTCCCTTGGGTACAAACCTCTCCTCAGCTTCCTTGCATATTGTTGTCACATATTCCATCATCTCGTTTACTGATTTCCCTTCCAGTTCTCTGTCCCACTGAACCCCGTTTAGGAAGTTCTTCATGCCCGCGTAGTCCCCTTTTTTGTAGTTTGGCTTCATTCTTCTGGCCCTATCTGCCTCCCCCTCCACCTGTAACTCTACTGTGTAATCAAAGCTTAGAACCATATGATCACTGGCCCCGAGGGGACTTTCGTGTGTGATGTCCTCAATATCTGCATTGCTTAAGGTGAATACTAGGTCCAATCTCGTTGGTTCATCCTCTCCTCTCTCCCTGGTAGTATCCCTTACGTTTTGGTACATGAAGTTTTCCAGTACCACCTCCATCATCATAGCCCTCCACGTATCTTGTCCCCCATGTGTGTGCATGTATGTGTGTATGTGTATGTTGTGTGTGTGTGTGTGTGTGTGTGTGTGTGTGTGTGTGTGTGTTGTGTGTGTGTGTGTGTGTACTCACCTAGTTGTGGTTGCAGGGGTCGATCCATAGCTCCTGGCCCCGCCTCTTCACTAACCGCTACTTGGCCATGAGCTTTATCATACCTCTGCTTAAAGCTATGTATGGAACCTGCCTCCACTACATCGCTTCCTAAACTATTCCACTTCCCGAACACTCTGTGACTGAAGAAATACTTCCTAACATCTCTGTGATTCATCTGAGTCTTCAACTTCTAACTGTGTCCCCTTGTTTCTGTGTCCCATCTCTGGAACATTCTGCCTTTGTCCACACTGTGACCAGGAGGCCTGGTCACAGACCGGGCCGCGGGGGCGTTGACCCCTGGAATTCTCTCCAGGTAGACTCAATTCCTCTCAGTATCTTATATGTTGTTATCATATCATCCCTATCTCTCCTGTCCTCCAGTGTCGTCAGGTCGATTTCCCTTAACCTCTCCTCGTTGGACATACCCCTTAGCTCCGGGACTAGTCTTGTTGCAAACCTTTGCACTTTCTATATCTTCTTTACGTGCTTGGCTAGGTGTGGGATCCAAACTGGTGCTGCATACTCCAGTATGGGCCTAACGTACACAGTGTGTGTGTGTGTGTGTGTATAGGGAACAAATATAAGGAACTCCAAGCAAATAATGAATATGTAAATGAATTAATTTAGGACATCATGAACGAAGTTCAAATGCTTTAATAATTACTTTCATAGTTTATTGCACGTCACAAGGAGTCTCCTAAGGTCCCTCCAACCTCGCATGTCCCTCCCACCTAGTATGCCCTCCCACCTCGCATGTCCCTCCCACCTAGTATGTCCCTCCCACCTCGCATGTCCCTCCCACCTAGTATGTCCCTCCACTGATCCCTCCACCTGTTGTCCTCCACCTCATGTCCCTCCACCTGATGTCCCTCCACCTCATGTCCCTCCCACCTCGCATGTCTCTCCCACCTAGTATGTCCCTCCACTAGTATGTCCCTCCCACCTAGTATGTCCCTCCTATCTAGTATGTCCCTCCCACCTAGTATGTCCCTCCCACCTAGTATGTCCTTTGCACTTCGTATGTCCCCCACCTAGTATATTCCTCCCACCTAGTATATCCCTTCCAACTAGTATGTCCCTCCCACCTAGTATGTCCCTCCCACCTAGTATATTCTTCCCACCTAGTATATCCCTTCCAACTAGTATGTCCCTCCCACCTAGTATGTCCTTCCACCTAGTATATTCCTCCCTCCTATTATATCCCTTTCAACTAGTATGTCCCTCCCACCTTGTATGTCCCTCTTACCTAGTGTATTCCCCCACCTAGTGTATTCCTCCTACCTAGTATATCCCTTCCAACTAGTTTGTCCCTCCAACCTAGTATGTCCCTCCCACCTAGTGTGACCCTCCCACCTAGTGTATTCCTCCTACCTAGTATATCCCTTCCAACTAGTATGTCCCTCCCACCTAGTATTTCCCTCCCACCTAGTATATTCCTCCCACCTAGTATATATCTTCCAACTAGTATGTCCCTCCCACCTAGTATGTTCCTCCCACCTAGTATATTCCTCCAACCTATTATATCCCTTCCAACTAGTATGTCCCTCCCACCTAGTATGTCCCTCCCACCTAGTATGTCCCTCCTACCTAGTATGTCCTTCCCAACTAGTATGTCCCTCCAACCTAGTATGTCCCTTCCACCTAGTATGTCCCTCCCACCTAGTATGTCCCTCCCACCTAGTATGTCCATCCCACCTAGTATGTCCCTCCCACCTAGTATGTCCCTCCCACCTAGTATGTCCCTCCCACCTAGTATATTCTTCCCACCTAGTATATCCCTTCCAACTAGTATGTCCCTCCCACCTAGTATGTTCCTTCCACCTAGTATATTCCTCCCTCCTATTATATCCCTTTCAACTAGTATGTCCCTCCCACCTTGTATGTCCCTCTTACCTAGTGTATTCCCCCACCTAGTGTATTCCTTCTATCTAGTATGTCCCTCCCACCTAGTATGCCCCTCTATCTAGTATGCCCCTCCCACCTAGTATGTCCTCCTTCCTAGATGTCCTTTCATCTCGTATGTTCCCCCACCTAGTATATTCCTCCACCTAGTATTCCTTCCAACTAGTATGTCCCTCCACCTAGTTTTCCTCCACCTAGTATATTCCTCCCACCTAGTATATCCCTTCCAACTAGTATGTCCCTCCCACCTAGTATGTTCCTCCCACCTAGTATATTCCTCCAACCTATTATATCCCTTCCAACTAGTATGTCCCTCCCACCTAGTATGTCCCTCCCACCTAGTATGTTCCTCCCACCTAGTATATTCCTCCAACCTAGTATATCCCTTCCAACTAGTATGTCCCTCCTACCTAGTATGTCCTTCCCAACTAGTATGTCCCTCCAACCTAGTATGTCCCTTCCACCTAGTATGTCCATCCCACCTAGTATGTCCCTCCCACCTAGTATGTCCCTCCCACCTAGTATGTCCCTCCCACCTAGTATGTCCCTCCCACTTAGTATGTCCCTCCCACCTAATATGTTCCTTTCACTAGTATATCCTTCTCACTTAGTATGTCTCTTTCACCATGTATGTCCTTCCCACACAGTAGCTCCTTCCCACCTAGTATGTCCCTCCCACCTAGTATGTCCCTCCCACCTAGTATGTCCCTCACATCTAGTGTATCCCTCCCACTTAGTATGTCCCTCTCACCTAGTATGTCCCTCCCACCTAGTATGTCCCTCCCACCTAGTATGTCCCTCTCGCCTAGTATGTCCCTCCCACCTAGTATGTCCCTCACACCTAGTATGTCCCTCCCACCTAGTATGTCCCTCTCGCCTAGTATGTCCCTCCCAACTAGTATGTCTCTTTTTCCTAGAAGCTCTCTCCCACCTAGTATGTTCCTCCCTCCTAGTATATCCCTCTTACCTAGTATGTCCCTCCGGCATAGTATGACCCCTGGCTGTCTTCATGAAAGGCACTGCACAGGCACCTAAAGTCAGTACCTGAGCAGCCGTGCTGTGATTCTTACCTCAGTTTGCGTGCGGCCAGCAGTTACAGCCTGGTTGATCAGACCCTGATCGATCACGAGGCCTGGTCTCAGACCGGGCCACGGGGCGTTGACACCAGAAACCCTCTCCAGGTATACTCCATGTAGGGATTCCCTCTCACCTAAGAGGTTCCTATCATAAACAGGGAGTGTTTTAACTAAGAATGCTAAGAATCAAAGAGGGCCAGAAGTCAGTCTGTGTTAGGAGAGCGCTAGGACTCTCACTTAAGAGCCTTCTTTCAGTAGGTAACAAGAGAGAAATGGATGATGGTGGGTGGGTGTGGTTGTTGGTGGTGGAGTTGGATTGCCAAGGGCTGAACGGGTGTGATAAAATAATGTGAAATGGGGATGGGAGAGTGGTAGGGTCGGTGATTACCTTTGGCATGGGGATGGTGAGAAGGGGTGGGAGGGTGAATGGAGTGCGATGGATAGAGGGTGGGGGGTGAATGGAGTGAGTATGGTTGACAGAGGGAGGAGGTAAGAGACTAGAAGCAGCCGGCAACAACCACTCTCTCACCGGCGTCCAGCCAGCAAGGACGACTCTTGTTGTTACAATGTTGGCTAGCGACTCCCTGCTGGTGTGTGTTGACTCTGACTGCTGCTGTGAGCCATGGGTGAGTACATTATCCTGATACACACTTGTAATCCTCTTAATGGTGACTAGTCCTATCTCATGGATATCACATTTAATCTTAACATATATTTCATAAGATGAGTTGTTTAAACCTAGGTATAGTAGGTTGGTAGACAGCAACCGCCCAGGGAGGTACTACCGCCCCGCCAAGTGAGTGTAAAACGAAAGCCTGTAATTGTTTTACATGATGGTAGGATTGCTGGTGTCTTTTTTCTGTCTCATAAACATGTAAGATTTCAGTTACATCTTCCTACTTCTACTTACACTTAGGTCACACTACACATTCATGTACAAGCATATATATACACACACCCTTCTGAGTTTTCATCTATTTTTCTTACTAGTTCTTGTTCTTGTTTATTTCCTCTTATCTCCATGGGGATGTGGAACAAAATTATTCCTCCGTAAGCCATTCATGTTGTAAGAGGCGACTAAAATGCCAGGGAGCAAGGGACTAGTAACCCCTTCTCCTAATTATATTACTAAATGTAAAAGGACAAACTTTCGTTTTTATTTTGGGCCACCCTGCCTCGGTGGGATACGGCCGGTGTGTTGAAAGAAAGAAGTTTTTAAAGAGTTGAATGATTCTTCCTCTACGGGATTTGTCTACAGAAAAGTAATATTGCTCATCTTTAGTGTAGGTGACAAGGAAATGTGAAGTTAATCAGTTTTTGGACTCTACAGTCACTAACAAAAATTAAAATCTTTAATCTAGGTAATCGCCCAATAAACAGTGTCGAGGGTAATAGTGTTCTGTAAATATCTTTCAAATCTATTTCATCAGTGCCTCACGAAATCGTAATGCCACGATTGTAAACAAACCATACCACGGGTGGGGTTCGAACCCGCGGTCAAAGAACCTCAAAACTCGAGACCGTCGCGAAAGGGGGAGTTTTGAGGATTCGACCCCGAGGGTTGAATCATCAGTGAAATGTCATGTCTTTCCGTGAAATTCAGTGCACCCACCAACACACACACACACACACACACCACACTCACCCCAACCACAATTAGGGTGAGTACTGATCACACCACTGCAACCACAATTACAGTAACACACACACACAAACACACACACACATATATATATATATATATATATATATATATATAATATATATATAAAAATATATATATATATATATATATATATATATATATATATATATATATATATATATATATATATATATATATATATATATATATATATATATATATATATATATATATATATATATATATATATATATAAGAAACCATATAAAAATATAGGAATTATAATATCAGACAACCACTATAAGAATAGTAGGAATTTCCAAGCGTTTTTCGTGATATCACCTGTTTCCTTGATAATATATAGTATTTATAATTATTTTATATTTTATATATATATCTATAATATTTTGATATCACCTGTTTACTGTGATCTTTTGATATATATATATATATATATATATATATATATATATATATATATATATATATATATATATATATATATATATATATATATATATATATATATATATATATATATATATATATATATATATATATATATGCAAGACAACCACTATGAAAAATAGAGGAATTCCAAGCGCTTTCGTGACTACTCACATTATCAAGGAACTATAAAAGGAAACATGACAAGAAGGCTTATATAAGGGGCAAGACTACACTTCAGTCACATTACACTAACAAAGACAACACCTCACAGTAGCGTAACATCGCACGACTCTGTGAAGAGGAACATAAGAAAGGACCTGAAACTCTTCCCAAGAATTAAGATTAGTCCAATTTATCATTAAATTCTTCCCAAATTTTATTAATTATAAATGAATCCAATTTATATAAACAAAAGAAATATTCATATTATTTTCAAAACTGCTTTTTATGAAACATGATTCTATTATATTCCTTTCAACCAACCGTGCCGATTAGGTAAAACTGGTCAATTAGCAAGAACTCATCTAAAATTAAGTCCTTTCTAAAATTTTCTCTTATACGTTTAAAGATATATTTTTTTCATTTATGTTAAAGTAAGAATTTATAATTTTGTACCAAGAGAAACTTTGAAAACCTACCTAACCTTATTACAACAAGCGCAATTTAATTTAACCTAACCCAACTAAATATATTTTAGATACGTTAACAATAATTTAATAATAAACAAACACAATGAAATATATTTTTTTCTTTAGGTTCAGAACGATTTTTGCGAAATTATTGCATACACAAATTTTTGCTTGTCTTATATTTCAAGAAGAGCGTTGCTATTTAAGCCATAATCGCAAGTTTTACCTAATCGGCACGACATATATATATATATATATATATATATATATATATATATATATATATATATATATATATTATAGATGGGGTCCACCTCTGGTGTCAATTGTGGGACCCATTGCCTCGGAGAAGTGGATAAGAACTCATCTCAAATTAAGTCCTTTCTAAAATTTTCTCTTATACGTTTAAAGATATATATTTTTCATTTATGTTAATGTAAAATTTATAATTTTGTACCAAGAGAAACTTTGAAAACCTACCTAACCTTATTAACAAACGCAATTTAATTTAGCCTAACCTCAACTAAATATATTTTAGATAGTTAACATTAATTTAATAATAAACAAACACAATTAAATATATTTTTTCGTTATGTTCAGAATGATTTTGGGAAATTATTGCGTACGCAAATTTTCACTTGTCTTATATGGCAAGTGACCGTTGCTATTTAAGCCAAAATCGCAAGTTTTACCTAATCGGCACGACATAATATATATATATATATATATATATATATATATATATATATATATATATATATATATATATATATATATATATATATATATATATATATATATATATAATATATGTCGTACCGATTAGGTAAAACTTGCTATTTTGGCTTAAATAGCAACGCTCCTTGCCATATAAGACAAGCGAAAATTTGTGTATGTAATAATTTCGCCAAAATCATTCTAAACATAACGAAAAAATATATTTCATTGTGTTTGTTTATTATTAAATTAATGTTAACGTATCTAAAATATATTTTATTGGGTTAGGCTAAATTAAATTGCGCTTGTTGTAATAAGGTTAGGTAGGTTTTCAAAGTTTCTCTTGGTACAAAATTATAAATGTTTACATTAACATAAATGAAAAATATATCTTTAAACGTATAAGACAAAATTTTAGAAAGGACTTAATTTTAAATGAGTTCTTGCTAATTACCAGTTTTACCTAATCGGCACGACATATATATATATATATATATATATATATATATATATATATATATATATATATATATATATATATATATATATATATATGCATATATGAAACCCGCTATTGGGTTCATACAGGTGTCAATGATTCTGGAACTCGGTTCTTTGAGGAAAAGAGTTGCATTCTTCCCTCAAGGTCCTCTGATCCCATTGGAACAAATTGATACTTATGGCTTATGTCTTTATACCTGCTGATCTTGTACTCCTCCCTGTGATCAGCCAGCGTCGGTAATCAGGTATAGTCCCATGCTAAAAGCTTGCCATTCTTCCAGGAATAGATAGTGATCCCGTCGGGGGCGGTTTGCATGTTAAGTGATAGGGATCAGGGCTCTCTCTCAGCTCTACATCTAGCTTAAGCAAGGCTCCTTTGCGATGTTGCTGACTTCATTTGTCTCTCTTACCAACCTTTGGGTTTGAAGCAGCTTAAACCATGTATACCATATTGGTCAGCTTGCTCATCGCCTCAAATACACATACAGTATATTCTGTTTGAATTTTGGCAACGAGGCAGAGCGTCACTGCAATACGGAGGGTCTGTGGGCCAAGGCATGTGCCTGTTGCTAAAATGAGAACTATTAGGAGGAAACTTCCAAAGTGATGTGCACTCACAGCTTTGAGATGGGGAGTCTTCCTTTTGGAAGTTACGGCCCTCAGCATGTTATTATGTACGTTTTCAGCATTGGGGCCGTCTTATCGGGACTGTTTGTAATCCAGTCATGCAGTGGGTTTTGGAGTTTAACAAGACGTGTCACTTATGTATTTTTAATTTGCTTATTTATTAGGAAAAATACGTTCTAATATGTACAACCTGTCAGACACTGCAACATCATGAAATCTTGGTTCAAAGGCCATGTCCACAATTTTTATCACTACTATTAACCTGTCCCTTGGGTATAACCTACTTCCACTGGGAAATCTCGGCTACCAGAGACAATACCTTCGTCTGCTACCCGACCCTTTCCACCTGACTTCAGTACATAAGCGCCAGCCTTCTTGCTTGTGCTCCAGTTTCTTCATGACTATGATGCTCTTCACACCAACTCCAAGGCTCAGGGACTGATTACATAATCTTTTGTATATAGTTCTAATGTCTTCCCATTATGTCCTTGAATTTGTATTGATAAAGCCACTGGATGGCGAAACGTTTACAATGAAGATGCCAAGATGTTGCACATGTGTCTATTTTTCATCATACGTTCTGATATGTTTGCTTAACCTACCCTAATTTAAACGAAATAAACCAAACCTAACTTAAAGAAAACAATGTAATATTACAAGAAGTCTTAAAAAATTTAAGTAGATTAACGCATAAGGAAACTAGCCAAGTAAACAGGTTCGCTGTGCGAGTCTTTAATCAGCGTTCAGTGAACCTCTTACATAGTGCCCACTCTGGTGCGACTCAAGGTGAAGGTTAGTTTTGATGAGAGTAGAATAAATTATAAGCGTTGTAATATTTTATGCATTATAAATTTTCTCATCGATTTTTTTTAAGATACTACTTGCATAAAAATTACTGGTTGGTATTTAAAGCACGTAATGGTGTGTGTTCAATGTCAGTATATGACTTTCATTTAAAAAGTAACTTTTGGTGTTGAAGAAGACACGTGTGCAACATTTGGGAATCATTATTGCCAAAACATTTCGTCTGCATAACAAGCTTTATTAAATGTTGAGACGACTTTTTATGATGAAGACAGTGGAAGTTGAGAAATAATTTCAAGGTGCTCATTCCGGCAACCTTGATGAGCTGAAACAAGGATTCCATATCCTTGTGGAAGGTTTTCAGTCCTTCAGCTTGGGCTTGGTGAAGGATAAATCACTAAACACCTTCCATCATGACTGAATGTCTTATCTCTTCCTGAGGATAGGTGAGTACAAATAGAGAGCGTGTCTGTCTCGCGCCCAGCAGACGGAGGATCAAACCTCCACAAAGTATTGCGCTGAATAACCCAAATAGGTTTAGCGCTTAACATGAATTAAATAAAAAAATAAATTATCTCTTCCTGATAACTCAAGTCAGTTTTACAGTACACTGTTACAGTACACTGTAAAACTACCTCTCCCCTCCTTACACTGTCTCCAGTATAAAAGTTGCCTCTCTATTAGACTGTTAAAGCCTGTTGCACAGGCAATACGTTTTGACAGTAAACATACCCCATATTACACATGTACCTTCTCTAGTAACTCTCCAGTATTGTTAAATTAGACACATATGCAACACTTGGGTATCTTTATTGAGAAAACGTTTCGCCACACAGTGGCTTCCAGTCAATACAAAAGAAGTAGTATAAAGGAGAAGTTTGAGGTATCAGTCCTCGGGAGTCGATGTGTTCAGTCCATCAATCTTGAATAATACAACATAAGGCAAATAGAAGTTGTTTATATGTAGACAGGTGAGATGAAGCGAGGAGGCAGGTCATGTGGTATCAACCACTAGTCGAGTAAGTCCTTGTCCGTTTGACAAATTTTGAAGAATCCCTTTTTATCAAGATCCCAGAAGTTGCTGTGTCAGACAGGATGTAGATGAATGGTTCAGAGAACCGACAAGTTGTTAAATCAGACACATATGCAACACTTGGGTATCTTTATTGAAACGTTCGCCACACAGTGGCTTCATCAGTCAATACAAAAGAAAGTAAAAGGAGAAGTTTGAGGTTCAGTCCTCGGCCTGGTCGTGGTTCAGTCCATCAAACCCTTGAGTAAATACAACATAAGGCAAATAGAAGTTGCTATATACTGTAGACAGGTGAGATGAAGCAGGAGGAGGCAGGTCAAGTGGTATCAACCACTAGTCGAATAGTCCTTGTCCAAAGGTTTGGACAAATTTTGAAGAATCCTTTGTATCAAGATCCCAAGAAGTTGCTGGTCAGACAGGATGTAGATGAATGGTTCAGAGAACGACAAGTGTTAAATTAGACACATATGCAACACTTGGGTATCTTTATTGAAACGTTCGCCACACAGTGGCTTCATCATCCAATACAAAAAAAAAGTAGTAATAAAGGAGAAGTTTGAGGTTCTCTGGCCTGGGGTCGATGTGTTCAGTCCATCATCTTGAAGTAAATACAACATAAGGCAATAGAAGTTGCTTATATACTGTAGACAGTGAGATGAAGCAGGAGGAGGCAGGTCATAGTGGTATCAACCACTAGTCGAGCTAAGTCCTGTCCAAGGTTTGGACAATTTTGAAGAATCCCTTTGTATCAAGATCCCAGAAGTTGCTGTGTCAGACAGGATGTAGATGAATGGTTCAGAGAACCGACAAGTTGTTAAATTAGACACATATGCAACACTTGGGTATCTTTATTGAGAAAACGTTTTGCCACACAGTGTTCATCAGCAATACAAAAGAAAGTAGTAATAAAGAGAAGTTTGAGGTAACAGTCTCGGCCTTCGATGTGTTCATCCATCAATCTTGAGTAAATACAACATAAGGCAAATAGAAGTTGCTTATATACTGTAGACAGGTGAGATGAGCAGGAGGAGGGTCATATGGTATCAACACTAGTCGAGTAAGTCTTGTCCAAGGTTTGGACAAATTTGAAGAATCCCTTTGTATCAAGATCCCAAGAAGTTGCTGTCAGACGATGTAGATGAATGGTTCAGAGAACCGACAAGTTGTTAAATTAAAGGTTAATTAAATTTAACAACTTGTCGGTTCTCTGAACCATTCATCACATCCTGTCTGACACAGCAACTTTTTGGGATCTTGATACAAAGGATTCTTCAAAATTTGTCCAAACCTTTGGACAAGGACTTACTTCGACTAGTGGTTGATACCACATGACCTGCCTCCTCCTGCTTCATCTCACCTGTCTACAGTATATAAGCAACTTCTATTTGCCTTATGTTGTATTTACTTCAAGATTGATGGACTAACACATCGACTCCAGGCCGAGGGACTGATTACCTCAAACTTCTCTTATTACTACTTTCTTTGTATTGACTGATGAGCCACTGTGTGGCGAAACATTTCTCAAAAAGATACCCAAGTGTTGCATATGTGTCTAATTTAACAACTTGTCGGTTCTCTGAACCATTCATCTACATCCTGTCTGACACAGCAACTTCTTGGGATCTTGATACAAAGGATTCTTCAAAATTTGTCCAAACCTTTGGACAAGGACTTACTTGACTAGTGGTTGATACCACTATGACCTGCCTCCTCCTGCTTCATCTCACCTGTCTACAGTATATAAGCAACTTCTATTTGCCTTATGTTGTATTTACTTCAAGATTGATGGACTGAACAATCGACTCCAGGCCGAGGGACTGATTACCTCAAACTTCCTTTATTACTACTTTCTTTTTGTATTGACTGATGAAGCCACTGTGTGGCGAAACGTTTTCTCAATAAAGATACCCAAGTGTTGCATATGTGTCTAATTTAACAACTTGTCGGTTCTCTGAACCATTCATCTACATCCTGTCTGACACAGCAACTCTTGGGATCTTGATACAAAGGGATTCTTCAAAATTTGTCCAAACCTTTGGACAAGGACTTACTCGACTAGTGGTTGATACCACTATGACCTGCCTCCTCCTGCTTCATCTCACCTGTCTACAGTATATAAGCAACTTCTATTTGCCTTATGTTGTATTTACTTCAAGATTGATGGACTGAACACATCGACTCCAGGCCGAGGGACTGATTACCTCAAACTTCTCCTTTTATTACTACTTTCTTTTGTATTGACTGATGAAGCCACTGTGTGGCGAAACGTTTTTCAATAAAGATACCCAAGTGTTGCATATGTGTCTAATTTAACAACTTGTCGGTTCTCTGAACCATTCATCTACATCCTGTCTGACACAGCAACTTCTTGGGATCTTGATACAAAGGGATTTCAAAATTTGTCCAAACCTTTGGACAGGACTTACTTCGACTAGTGGTTGATACCACTATGACCTGCCTCCTCCTGCTTCATCTCACCTGTCTACAGTATATAAGCAACTTCTATTTGCCTTATGTTGTATTTACTTCAAGATTGATGGACTGAACACATCGACTCCAGGCCGAGGGACTGATTACCTCAAACTTCTCCTTTTATTACTACTTTCTTTTTTGTATTGGACTGATGAAGCCACTGTGTGGCGAAACGTTTTCTCAATAAAGATACCCAAGTGTTGCATATGTGTCTAATTTAACAACTTGTCGGTTCTCTGAACCATTCATCTACAAACTCTCCAGTATTGTATACCATTAATGTATGATAGATTTTCATGTACTTAATATTAATTTAAAGGTTAATTGCATAGCCGCTGGTGGAGCACATGTCTCGCAAGCCACAGTGTTCAGTCTGAGATGTATGACTCATTGTTCAGTTTACACTGAATAGATACTTATGAGTTAGTTATGTTATACATATAAATAAAGGCAAGTTATGCACGGTTCTTTTAAATATAATGATAAAGGTGCAGATGTATGTTGTACTGCAGCCTACTAGTTGTGTACAACAGCATACCAGTTGTACACGTCTGCCTACCAGTTGTACACGTCTGCCTACCAGTTGTACACGTCTGCCTACCAGTTGTACACGTCTGCCTACCAGTTGTACACGTCAGCCTACCAGTTGTACACGTCTGCCTACCAGTTGTAATGTTGGCCTAACAACTGTACACGGCAGCTTAATATTTGATGGGTCTTGGGGTCATGGCTTCACCATCTGGTATTAAGCCACCTGGGTGACCATCTGGTATTAAGCCTCCTGGGTGACCATCTGGTATTAAGCCTCCTGGGTGACCATCTGGTATTAAGCCTCCTGGGTGACCATCTTATATTAAGCCTCCTGGGTGACCATCTGGTATTAAGCCTCCTGGGTGACCATCTGGTATTAAGCCTCTGGGTGACCATCTGGTATTAAGCCTCCTGGGTGACCATCTGGTATTAAGCCTCCTGGGTGACCATCTGGTATTAAGCCTCCTGGGTGACCATCTGGTATTAAGCCTCCCGGGTGACCATCTGGTATTAAGCCTCCTGGGTGACCATCTGGTATTAAGCCTCCTGGGTGACCATCTGGTATTAAGCCTCCTGGGTGACCATCTGGTATTAAGCCTCCTGGGTGACCATCTGGTATTAAGCCTCCTGGGTGACCATCTGGTATTAAGCCTCTGGGTGACCATCTGGTATTAAGCCTCCTGGGTGACCATCTGGTATTAATCCTCCTGGGTGACCATCTGGTATTAAGCCTCTGGGTGACCATCTGGTATTAAGCCTCCTGGGTGACCATCTGGTATTAAGCCTCTGGGTGACCATCTGGTATTAAGCCTCCTGGGTGACCATCTGGTATTAAGCCTCCTGGGTGACCATCTGGTATTAAGCCTCTGGGTGACCATCTAGTATTAAGCCTCCTGGGTGACCATCTGGTATTAAGCCTCCTGGGTGACCATCTGGTATTAAGCCTCCTGGGTGACCATCTGGTATTAAGCTTCCTGGGTGACTATCTGGTATTAAGCCTCCTGGGTGACCATCTGGTATTAAGCCTCCTGGGTGACCATCTGGTATTAAGCCTCCTGGGTGACCATCTAGTATTAATCCTCCTGGGTGACCATCTGGTATTAAGCCTCCTGGGTGACCATCTGGTATTAAGCCTCCTGAGTGACCATCTGGTATTAAGCCTCCTGAGTGACAATCTGGTATTAAGCCTCCTGAGTAACCATCTGGTAGTAAACCTCCTGGGTGACCATCTGGTATTAAACCTCCTGGGTGACCATGTGGTATTAAGCCTCCTGGGTGATCATCTGGTATTAAGCCTCCTGGGTGACCATCTGGTATTAAGCCTCCTGGATGACCATCTGGTATTAATCCTCCTGGGTGACCATCTGGTATTAAGCCTCCTGGGTGACCATCTGGTATTAATCCTCCTGGGTGACCATCTGGTATTAAGCCTCCTGGATGACCATCTGGTATTAATCCTCCTGGGTGACCATCTGGTATTAAGCCTCCTGAATGACCATCTGGTATTAAGCCTCCTGGGTGACCATCTGGTATTAATCCTCCTGGGTGACCATCTGGTATTAAGCCTCCTGGGTGACCATCTGGTATTAATCCTCCTGGGTGACCATCTGGTATTAATCCTCCTTGATGACCATCTGGTATTAAGCCTCCTGGGTGATCATCTGGTATTAAGCCTCCTGGGTGACCATCTGGTATTAAGCCTCCTGGATGACCATCTGGTATTAATCCTCCTGGGTGACCATCTGGTATTAAGCCTCCTGGGTGACCATCTGGTATTAATCCTCCTGGGTGACCATCTGGTATTAAGCCTCCTGGGTGACCATCTGGTATTAATCCTCCTGGGTGACCATCTGGTATTAAGCCTCCTGAGTGACCCTCTGGTATTAATCCTCCTGGGTGACCATCTGGTATTAATCCTCCTGGGTGACCATCTGGTATTAATCCTCCTGGGTGACCATCTGGTATTAAGCCTCCTGAGTGACCATCTGGTATTAATCCTCCTGGATGACCATCTGGTATTAAGCCTCCTGGTGACCATCTGGTATTAAGCCTCCTGGGTGACCATCTGGTGTCCTCAGTGACCATCTGCTTAACCTGACTGCGCTGGTTCAGCTTACAGAGCCGATTGCTTTAACTGCAGTTAAGACAGTAACATTATTGTGATCCGTGAATCTTCCGACATGACGACTTTTGATCCCTAGAAAATATCTTAGGCTTTATTGAGTTTTATAATTGCAGTCTACTAGACTTTTCTAATCTGCATTTCTTATTTCTTTTCAAGAGCCGAGTAGCTAAAAACAAATCTTAGTGAGAGACTACGTTATTTTCTGGGCCACTGGAAGAAGTGCCTTACAAAAGCTTCGAGGTTTGTTGTGTCCCACATGAAAGCCACTTAAATAACTTCTCGTATCGTCTGAAAAGGAGATGTCGGTGCTATAACACTGGACAAGAACAAAATATTAACTTACTACAGAGATAAATATGTGACGTCCATTAACCATAGTAAGTTGAATTCATTACTGAAGATATAATTCATCCAACTTGCCAGGGATTTTAGCTAAAGAAAAACGAACTCTGAAATTATTGATTAAAGGACCAACGAGCACAAGTGACAAGTGCAGGAAAATGTTTCTCGACACTCTGGCTCTTGGGCAGAAATAATATCAGGCACCTCAGACCTAGTAAGCAGAGTATTATTATTATTATAATCAAAGAAAGCGCTAAACCGACAAGTAAGCAGAGTAGTAAACTTTGTTTTCAGGAATGAATTAGCACAGCTTGTAAGAGCGATAGTGACTGGTTAACAACATTAATTGCCAGCACTTTCTGTGAGTCTAAATAAAAGTATATTTAAGAATGCAGACATAAATTAATCATTGTTTGGATGTAATATTCAATATCATAAAAAACATAAAATTATTTGAAAAGGTGACCGAATATATTGTAAAAGGAGTGTTATGACTGACAACAGGTCCATAATCATCATACATCAGACATATATAGTCAAGAGGAAGATTAATTTATATATATATATATATATATATATATATATATATATATATATATATATATATATATATATATATATATATATATATATAGTATATATATATATATATATATATATATATATATATATATATATATATATATATATATATATATATATATATATATATATAGTATATATATATATATATATATATATATATATATATATATATATATATATATATATATATATATATATATATATATATATATATATATATATATATATATGTCGTGCCGATTAGGTAAAACTGGTCAATTAGCAAGAACTCATCTAAAATTAAGTCCTTTCTAAAATTTTCTCTTATACGTTTAAAGATATTTTTTTCATTTTCGTTAAGTTAAAAATTTATAATTTTGTACCAAGAAAACTTTGAAAACCTACCTAACCTTATTATAACAAGCGCAATTTAATTTAGCCTAACCCAACTAAATATATTTTAGATACGTTTACAATAATTTAATAATAAACAAACACAATGAACTATATTTTTTTCGTTAGGTTCAGAATGATTTTGGCGAAATTATTGCATACACAAATTTTCACTTGTCTTATATGGCAAGAAGAGCGTTGCTATCTAAGCCAAAATCGCAAGTTTTACCTTATAGGCACGACATATATATAACTGCTGCCATCCGAGATTAGATCCTGCAACACATTCTCCCTCCTCATGAGACAGGATAACGTTCACATTGCCTTAATACCAGACAGCTGACTGAAGAAATACTTCCCAACATCTTTGTGATTTATCAGAGTCTTCAACTTCCAACTATGACCCCTTGTTGCTGTGTCCCATGTCTGGAACATCCTGTCTCAGTCCACCTTGTCGATTCCTCTCACTATTTTATATATCGTTATCATAGCTTCTCTTATCTCTCCTGTCCTCCAGTGTCGTCAGGTCGATTTACCTTAACTTCTCCTCGTAGAACTTACCTCTTAGCTCCGGGACTAGTCTTGTGAAACCTTTGCACTTTCTCTACTTTCCTTATGTGCCTGGCCAGGTGTGACTTCCAAACTGGTGCTGCATACTCCAGTATGGGCCTAACATACACAATGTACAGTGTCCTGAACGATTCCGGAATGTTGTTCTTAGGTTTGCTAGGCGCCTGTATGCTGCAGCAGTTATTTGGTTGATGTGCACCTCAGGTGATGTGCTTGAAATTATATTCACCCCGAGATCCTTTTCCTTGAGTGAAGTTTGTAGTCTCTGGCCCCCTAGACTGTACTCCGTCTCCGGTCTTCTTTGCCCTTCCTCAATCTTCCCGACTTTGCACTTGGTGGGGTTGAACTCCAGGAGCCATTTTCTGGACCAGGCCTGTAGCCTGTCCAGATCCCTTAGTAGTTCTACCTTGTCCTCGTCCGATTGAATTCTTCTTATCAGCTTCACATCATCTGCAAAAAGGGACACTTCTGAGTCTATTCCTTCCGTCATGTCGTTCACAAATACCAGAAACAGCACAGGACCTAGGACTGGCCCATGTGGAACCCCGCTCGTCACAGGCGCCCACTCTGACACCTGCCAAATATCACGACTCCCTGTTGTTTTCCTGACAGGTAGTCCTGATCCTTTACAGTGCGTGTACTCATCTATTTGTACTCACCTATTTGTGGTTGCAGGAATCGATTCATAGCTCCTGTCCCTGCCACTTCACTGATTGCTACTAGGTCCTCTCTCTCCCTGCTACACGAGCTTAATCAAACCTCGTCTTAAAACTATGTATGGTTCCTGTCTCCACTACGTCACTTTCTAGGCTATTCCTCTTCCTGACAACTCTATGACTGAAGAAATACTTCCTAACATCCCTTTGATTCATCGGAATCTTCAACTTCCAATTGTTACCCCCCTTGTTTCTGTGTCCCATGTCTTTAACATCCTGTCTTTGTCACCTTGTCAATTCCTCTCAGTATTTTATATGTCGTTATCACATCTCCACTACCCTCCTGTCCTCCAGTGTCGTCAGGCCGATTTCCCTTAATCTTTCTTCGTAGGACAATTCCTTAGCTCTGTAACTAGTCTTGTTGCAAACCTATGTTCTTTCTCTAATTTCTTGACGTGCTTGACCAGGTGTGGGTTCCAAACTGGTGCTGCATAAGCCAATATAGGCTTGACGAATATTGTGTACAGAATATTGAATGATTCCTTACTGAGGTATCGGAACGCTTTTATTAGATTTCCCAGACGCTTGTATGCTGCAGCAGTTATCTGGTTGATGTGCGCCTCAGGAGATGTGCTCGGTATTATACTCACCCCAAGATCTTTTTCCTTGAGTGAGGTTTGCAGTCTTTGGCCACCTAAACTATACTCTTCTTTGCCCTTCCCCGATCTTCATGACTTTGCATTTGGCAGGGTTAAATTCAAGGAGCCAGTTGCTGGACCACTCTTGTAGCTTGTCCAGGTCTCTTTGTAGTCCTACTGATCCTGCGCGCGCGCGCGTGTGTGTGTGTGTGTGTGTATGTGTGTGGCTTGTACGCACCTATTTGTACTCAACTAGTTGTGGTTACATGGGTCGATTAACAGCTCCTGGCCGGCCTCTTCACTGGCCGCTATTAGGCCACTTTTCCGTGCTCTATGAGCTTTATCATACCTCTTCTTAAAGCAATGTATGTATCATGCCTCCACTTCATCACTTCCCATGTGTGTGTGACTATTCCACTTCCTGACAAATCTATGACTGATTTGTCAGGAAGTGATATGAGTCTTCAGCTTCCAATTGTGACCCCTTCTTTCTGTGTCCCATCTCTGAAACATCCTGTCCGTATCCACCTTGTCAATTCCTCTCAGTATTTTATTCGTCGTTATCATATCCTCCTATTCCTCCTGTCCTCTAACGGTGTCAGGTCGATTTCCTTTAACCTCTTTTTGTGGGACATGTCCCTTAGCTCCGGGACTAGTCTTGTTACAAACCTTTGCAACTTCTCTAATTTCGTGAAGTGTTTGACCAGGTGTGGGTTCCATACTGGTGCTTCATACTCCAATACTGACCTGACGTACTCAGTATACAGTGACATGAATGACTCCTTACTTAGATATGAAACGCTATTATTAGGTTTTTCAGGCGCCCATATGCTGCAGCAGTTATTTGGTTGATGTGCGCCTCATGAGATATGCTCGGTATTATACTCTCCCTTAGGTCCTTTTCCTTGAGTGAGGTTTGCAGTCTTTTGGCCCCTAGCGGTCATCTTTGCCCTTCTCCAATCTTCATAACTTTGCACTTGGTGGGTTAAACTTCAGGAGCCATTTGCTGACCCAGGCTTGCGGCCGGTCCAGTTTCCTTTGAAGTTCTGCCTGATCCTTATCCGATTGAACTGTCATCATTAGCGTCACATCGTTTGCAAACACTTTTGGTCTATGCCTTCCGTCATGTCATTCACATATACCAGAAACAGCTCTGGTCCTAGGATAATTCCAGGAACCCCGCTCATCACAGGCGCCCACTGTGACAACTCGCCACGTGCCATAACTATTGTTGCTTTCATGTCAGGTATTATCTGATCCATTGTAGTGCTTCCTGTTATACCTGCCTGATCCTCTAGCTTTTGCACTAATCCCTTGTGTGAAACTGTGTGTGTGTGTGTACCACCTAATGTACTCACCTAATTGTGGTGCAGGTCGAGACTCAGCTCCTGGCCCCCTCTTCGCTGTCTGCTACTGGTCTCTGCTCTCCTGCCCAAGCTTTATCATACCTTGTCTTAAACTATGTATAGTTCCTGCCTCCCTTATCTCTCTAGTCCATTCCACTTCCTGACTACTCAGTGGCTTAAGAAATGTTTCTGACATCCTTGACTTATCTGAGTCTTCAGCTTCCAGTTGTGTCCCCTTGTTCTGTGTTCCCTCTCTGAAACAACCTGTCACATCTCCTTGTCAATTCCCCGCAGTATTTTGTATGTCGTTATCATGTCTCCTCTGACCCTTCTTTCCTCCAGTGTTGTTAGTCCTATTTCCCTCAATCTTTCTTCATAAGACAGACCCCTGAGTTGTGGAACTAACCTTGTCGCAAACCTTTGCACTTTCTCTAGTTTCCTTACGTGCTTGACCAGGTGTGGGTTCCAGACTGGTGCTGCATATTCTAGTATGGGCCTGACGTACACGGTATACAGTGTCTTGAACGATTCCTTGTTAAGGTAACGGAACGCTAATCTAAGGTTTGCCAGACGCCCATATGCTGCCGCAGTTATCTGGTTGATGTGTGCCTCCGGAGACGTGCTTGGCGTTATACTCACTCCAAGGTCTTTCTCATTTGCCGAGGTTTGTAGCCTTTGTCCGCCTAGCTTGTGTGTATGTGTGTGTAGGCGCGCGTTCATCTATTTGTAATTACAGGGGTTAAATCACCACTCCTGGCCCTGTTTCTTCGTTGGTCGCTTCCAGGTCCACTCTCCCTGCTTCATGAGCTGTATTTTATCTCTTCTTAAATCTGTGTTAATCCTACCTCCACTTCAACACTCTGCAGATTATTCCACTTACTGACAACTGTAACACTGAAGAAATACTTCCTACCGTCTTCAACTTTCAGTTGTGACCCCTTGTTGATTTGTTCCATCCAATCCCTATCCACCTTGTTAATTCCTCTCCATATTTTATATGTCTTTATCATGCTTCCCCTATCCCTCCTGTTCTCCAGTGTCATCAGGTCGATTTCCCTTAACATCTCCTTGTAGGACATACCCCTCAGCTCCGAGACTAGTCTTAATGCAAACCTTTGCGTTTTCTCTAATTTCTTGACGTGCTTGACCAGGTGTGGTTCCATACTTTTGCTGTATATTTCTTATAATGTGTCGTAAATGACTCCTTGCTTAGGTGTCATTAGGTGAAGAAATGTGGCAAGAAGTTTTGATAAAGAATGAAAAAGAGAGTAAGACATACAACAAAAGTGATAGGTTAGAATAAGGAGAACAGGAATGAGACAAGAGAATTCGACAAGATGTAGGAGTGAGACAAGGGAATTTGACAAGGTACTGGAATGAGACAAGAAAGAGGTTAGTACAGTAGTGAGACAAAACACTGGGACGAGACAAGACAGTATATAAGTTATAAGAGTGCGAAAACAGTATATAAAAGGGTATATAAGTTGCAGGAGTGAGAAAAGACGGTATAGAAGATGCAGGAGTGAGACAAGGCAATAAACAAAGTGAAGGAGCAAGGAAAGACTGGATATAATATGAAGTGAGACAAGAAAGTAACGTAAGGTGCTGAAGTGAGACAAAAGAGTAATGTAAGGTGCTGGAGTGAGAAAGAGAGTAATGTAAGGTGCTGGAGTGAGACAAGAGAGTAATGTAAGGTGCTGGAGTGAGACAAGAGAGTAATATAAGGTGCTGGAGTGAGACAAGAGAGTAATATAAGGTGCTGGAGTGAGACAAGAGAGTAATGTAAGGTGCTGGAGTGAGACAAGAGAGTAATATAAGGTGCTGGAGTGAGACAAGAGAGTAATATAAGGTGCTGGAGTGAGACAAGAGAGTAATATAAGGTGCTGAAGTGAGACAAAAGAGTAATGTAAGGTGCTGGAGTGAGACAAGAGAGTAATGTAAGGTGCTGGGTGAGACAAGAGAGTAATATAAGGTGCTGGGATGAGACAAGAGAGTAATATAAGGTGCTGGGTGAGACAAGAGAGTAATGTAAGGTGCTGGAGTGAGACAAGAGAGTAATGTAAGGTGCTGGAGTGAGACAAGAGAGTAATATAAGGTGCTGGAGTGAGACAAGAGAGTAATATAAGGTGTTGGAGTGAGACAAGAGAGTAATATAAGGTGCTGGAGTGAGACAAGACAGACTCACGAAATTCGATTAAAATTGTGAAAGATATATGTCAGAAAATGAATCAAACTGCTGAGAAACGTCGAATTATGCAACATAATCTTCTTTTAACACGTTTTCTATATATTGTTATTTTTTTACATTCTTTTAGAAAAATATTTAAAATATTAAAAGGCGCAACATTGAGATTTAGAGGGTAATGAAATGAGCAGGAATGAGACTAGACAGTATACAAGGAACAGGAGTGAGACTAGACAGTATACAAGGAACAGGAGTGAGACTAGACTGTATACAAGGAACAGGAGGGAGACTAGACAGTATACAAGGAACAGGAGTGAGACTAGATTTGTATACAAGGGACAGGAGGGAGACTAGACAGTATACAAGGAACAGGAGGGAGACTAGACAGTATACAAGGAACTGGAGTGAGACTAGACTGTATACAAGGAACAGGAGGGAGACTAGACAGTATACAAGGAACAGGAGGAGACTAACAGTATAAAGGAACAGAGTGAGACTAACTGTATAAAAACAAGTCAGAACAGGAGATGAGACTAGACAGTATACAAGGAACAGGAGGGAGACTAGACAGTATACAAGGAACAGGAATGAGACTAGACAGTATACAAGGAACAAGAGTGAGACTAGACAGTATACAAGGAACAGGAGGGAGACTAGACAGTATACAAGGAACAGGAGTGAGACTAGACTGTATACAAGGAACAAGAGTCAGACTACACAGTATAAAAGGAACAGGAGTGAGACTAGACAGTATACAAGGAACAGAGTGAGACTAAACAGTAACAAGGAACAGGAGTGAGACTAGACAGTATACAAGGAACAGGAGTGAGACTAGACTGTATACAAGGAACAAGAGTCAGACTACACAGTATAAAAGGAACAGGAGTGAGACTAGACAGTATACAAGGAACAGGAGTGAGACTAGACAGTATACAAGGAACAGGAGTGAGACTAGACAGTATACAAGGAACAGGAGTGAGACTAGACAGTATACAAGGAACAGGAGTGAGACTAGACAGTATAAAAGAAACAGGAGTGAGACTAACAGATACAGGAACAGGAGTGAACTAGACATATACAAGGAAAAAGAGTGAGACTAGACAGCATACATGGAACAGGAGTGAGACTAGACAGTATACAAGAAACAGGAGTGAGACTAGACAGTATACAAGGAACAGGAGTGAGACTAGACAGTATACAAGGAACAGGAGTGAGACTAGACAGTATACAAGGAACAAGAGTGAGACTAGACAGTATACAAGGAACAGGAGTGAGACTAGACAGTATACAAGGAACAGAGTGATGACTAGACAGTATACAAGGAACAAGAAGTGATGACTAGACAGTATTCTAGGAGGAAGAGTGAGACAAGACAGTATACAAGGAACATGAGTGAGACTAGACAGTATACAAGGAGCAAGAGTGAGACAAGAGAGTATACAAGGAAGAGGAGTCAGACTAGACAGTATACAAGGAGCAAGAGTGAGACTTGACGGTATACAAGGAACAGGAGGGAGACTAGACAGTATACAATGAACAGGAGTGAGACTAGACAGTATACAAGGTGAAGAAGTGAGACAAGACAGTATGCAAGGTGCAAGAGTGAGATTAGACAGTATACAAGGAGCAAGAGTAAGACTAGACAGTATACAAGGAGCAAGAGTAAGAGTAAGTATACATTAGCAAGGAGTAAGAGTGAGAAATAACAGTATACAAGGTGAAGAAGTGAGACAAGACATTATACAAGGTGCAGGAGTGAGACAAGACAGTATACAAGGTGTAGGAGTGAGACAAGACAGTATACAAGGTGCATGAGTGAGACAAGACAGTATACAAGGTGCATGAGTGAGACAAGACAGAATATAAAGTGCAGAATGGAAATAAGAGAATAAAATAAGGTTTAGGAATGAGATGCGGCAGACGAGTGGGAAAAGAAGATAAGACAATGTGGAGGAGTGTGACATGAGAGTAAAACAAGGTGCAGGTAGAAGCCAGGCGCTAGTGGAAGCTCACAGTCAACACTTATAAGATGAGACCTTGAGGGAGTAGCCGGGAGGGAGTCAGGGCAGGACAAGGTTAGGCCAGCAAATTCCAGACAAGAGTGTGAACAACCTCGGAGGCTGATGACCAGCATCGCCCATCCCAGAACTTGTCTAGCGCCATGTAATGGTGGGGAGGAAGAGGTAAAGGATGAGGAGGAGGAGGAGGAGGTAAAGAAAGAAGAGGAGGTAAAGGAGGATTAGAAAAGGGTGAAGGAGAATGAGGAGGAGAAGAAGGAAGCGGAATCACACACAATGTTGCCCACACACTGACTCATGTACCCTGTTCTCTCTGGCGCCTCCCTCTCATCACGACACACACACATACGCCTGGTGGCTAAAGCTCTCGCTTCACGCACGGAGGGCCCGGGTTCAATTCCCGGCGGAGCGGAAACATTTCGAAGTGTTTCCTTACACACACACACACACACACACACACACACACACACACACACACACACACATACAACACGCCTTAGTGTCTAATCGACATGTGCCTAGGACAAAATGGTAACTAACTAACACACAGCACACACACCACACACACACTACACACACACACACACACACACACACACACAAACACACAAACACACAAACACACAAACACATACACACACACGGTCCTGGGACCGATACTGTTTTTGGTATATGTGAATGACATAACGGAAGGAATAGACTCAGAAGTGTCCCTGTTTGCAGATGATGTGAAGTTAATGAGAAGAATTAAATCAGTCGAGGATCAGGCAGGACTACAAAGAGACCTGGACAGGCTACAAGCCTGGTCCAGTAACTGGCTCCTTGAATTTAGCCCTGCCAAATGTAAAGTCATGAAGATCGGGGAAGGGCAAAGAAGACCGCAGACAAAGTATAGTCTAGGTGGCCAAACACTGCAAACCTCACTCAAGGAAAAAGATCTTGTGGTGAGTATAATACCGAGCACATCTCCTGAGGCACACATCAATCAGATAACTGCTGCAGCATACGGGCGGCTGGCAAACCTAAGAATAGCGTTCCAATACCTCACTAAGGAATCGTTCAAACTCTGTACACCATATACGTCAGGCCCACACCTGGTCAAGCACGTCAAGAAACTAGAGAAAGTGCAAGGGAAGAAAGGTTAAGGGAAATCGGCCTGACGACACTAGAGGACAGGAGGGTTAGGGGAGACATGATAACGACGTATAAAATACTGCGAGGAATAGATAAGGTGGACAGAGACAACATGTTCCAGAGAGGGGACACAGAAACAAGGGGTCACAATTGGAAGTTGAAGACTCCTATGAGTCAAAGAGATGTTAGGAAGTATTTCTTCAGTCATAGAGTTTTCAGGAAGTGGAATAGCCTAGAAAGTGACGTAGTGGAGGCAGGAACCATACATAGTTTTAAGACGAGGTTTGATAAAGCTCATGGAGCAGGGAGAGAGAAGACCTAGTAGCAATCAGTGAAGAGGAGGGGCCCAGGAGCTATGACTCGACCCCTGTAACCACAAATAGGTGAGTACACACACACACACAAAATGTCATAGAATCGAAAACAAAATATGAACAAAACGTTGATGTAAAGTCAAATCAGATAAAAGATAATCGTAAAGGATCAACCAGTAAAGTTGAAGGAGTAAAGAAGAGGTTTTGCTAAAAATGACAGGAAAGTCTGCTAGGAACTAAACAAGTGATTCTAATGTCCAGAGATCTGGTTGTTTCCCCCCACATTTACTTTTCACAGAGATGTGAGAAAGTATATGTGTGGGAAACAGTCAGATCTCTGGATATTAGGATCAGAGAACACAAAAACTTTTCAACTAATCATAAGATTTATGGACGTATCCTTGGATGAAATAGACACATTACTACAAAGTCAGATGGAAAGAGGACGTCAAGGAGTCCTGGATACAATACACACAACAAGAGAGTTGTCGAAGCCTCTGAGCTAGTTGGATACCTGGAAGTCAATGGAAGCAGATACCATCTCTTTGTGGGTTCTGAGATAGGAACCATGAACACTGTGTGAACCTCAGGCTAAATCTTCAACAATATTTATAAGATAAAAGAACAGGTAGGTAGCACTGCACTACAAGCCAGTGGATTATCAGAAGAGTGGAGGAGCACCTTTAAGAAACATCTTGGCTTTAATTAAAGATGTAAAATCCTGTCTCGCAAACATTCTTAAGCTCTATGACATGTTAATAGAAATGAGACAAGGGAGAGAGGGAGAATTTTGGGTAGACTGTAAGTTTTTGAACCTCAAGATGGATTTTAACACACGCCGTACAAGAAACTGAGACGTGAGATAGAGGAGCAAGCAGGAATAATTAGGACAGGCACTGCAATACATCAATGAATACGTAACAGGCAGGAAACAGAGTAATATTCGTTAAATAGATTTCAGACTGGGCTTGAGTTGCAAATGGGGTTCCACAGGAATATGAACTAAGACCTATGCAGTTTCTAATATACCTGAAAGACGCAAATGAAAAACGGAATCAGATTTATCTCAATTTGCAGATTTTGTACTGTAAATCTTAATCCCATTTTTTCTGGTGATGCTGACGTCTTCCAATATATTGACAATTGTTCTATTCTTCAGCGCACACGTGACTTGACCTCACTCTCTCTATCACTAACTCTTCACCAGATTTGTCTTAAAATATTTGCTGCTTCACTGATATGCAGGAACATTAACCAGCATTGCAAGTTCCTTACGAGACACAACAGAGCTTAAGTTGGATAAATGGGGAATTAGGCGAAATCATTTAAAATATTAAAAATCAAACTACGGTAACACGCTTTTACTAATCTGCCGCCTTTATCTACTAAACTTGCAGATGATTTTGCTGAAAAAACATATATAGCAGTGTCAGAGTTATTTTTCTTCATTTAGTAACTAACACAAACCTTGGTGGTAAATAAATTTAATTTAAACACTATATTTTACACCCTCAAGTGCCTCTAATGAAAACAAATTATGTAACAACGTAATTGTCAAAATTTTCTATGCTTGTTTAGGGTATTGGGGAGAAGATTCTTAGAACAATTGGTAAGTTGTTGAACCCGTCTCCACTATCCTGCAATGGCATCACAAATTTCCAAAACCCTGAGAGGCGTATCTTCAAACATTCTAAGAAAGTCGCCGCCTCATTCTACGACAGAGAAGAGTAAAATTCAGATAAGCAGGTGCAGATTTGATTATATTTATTACAGTAAAAAAAATCAGTTTAATTACCAGAATTATTCTTTAGTCGACGTCAAACCACGAACAGTCTTGTATCATAAATATAAATATTTTTGTATTGATTTAGAGCAGTGTGGTTACTCATTTGCTATATCTTCTTAAAATAAGATATGTATTATGGGATTATAGTTAATCTGGAACTGAAAAATAAAACAAAATTAACTTTTTTTAAATTTAATGTGGATAGGCTTTCCTATTACCAGGATAGTGGTCTTCCTGAGATAACAAGAAAATGCCTCTTCAGTTTAGCTTCAAAGCTACTGTTTTTTCATTGATGGTATCAAGTAAATTTGACTTGGGAATTTACTAATTTTCCACGCTTATTAATTAAAGAAACTGGTTTATTAACACACATCTCCACTGCCTCCAGCTTCCTCCTTGCTGCAATATTTATAACCCATGCTTTACACACATATAAGGGCGTTGGTATCAGAATACTCTCATACATTCCCATTTTTGCCTTTATGGATAACGTTCTATATCTACAGATATGTCTTAATGCACCACTACCCTTTTCCCTTAGCGAATTATATTGTTTACCTCGTTTTTCATAGACCCTTCTGATGACAATTTCACTCCCAAGCATCTGAACACATTCACTTACTCCATAGTTCCTCCCTCCACTGATATCCAATATTTCATTACCTATATTTGGTGTTACTGTCATCACGTTGCTCTTTCCTACGTTTACTTTCAATATCTCTCTATTTAATACCCTCATAAATTAGTCCACCAACCTTAGCAACTTATTTTCAGAACCTCCCAAAAGCACCATGTCATCAGCAAAAAGCAACAGTGACAATTCCCACTTTATATAAGATTATAATCCCACACTTTTCCCCAGCACGTCAGCATTCACTTATACAACCACATATATAAATATACGAAACAACAATGGTGACATCACTCATCCTTGTTTATAGCCCACTTTCACTGCGAGATAAACTACATAAGCTGCCTCTCTCCCACATACACTAACCTGAGCCTCACCATCATAGCAGAAACTCTTAACCGCTTTCATTACCTTACCACCTATTCCATACACCTATAAAATCTACGTTGCTACCCCTATCCCCCCACTCAACTGCTTTTTCCAAATTCATAAATGCAAAGAAAACTTGCTCATTTATATGTTTCAAAACACTCACTCACACACACACACACAGGAGAAAAATGGTGGAGCACCTAGAAAGGAATGAGCTTATTCACGGTAGCCACCTCGGTTTCTGGGAATGGAAATCCTGTGTTACAAACCTACAGACGTTTTACGACAAGGTGACATTATTAAGGCAGAAGAGAGAGGAAGGGGTGGCAAGACTGCATTTGCTTTGTAAGGAGGCTTTTAACGCAGTTCCGCAAGAGATTATTGCAAAAGCTAGATAAACAGGCAGGAAAAACTGGAATGGCACTGCAATGGATCAGGGAGTATAAGACAGGAAAGAAACAACGAGTGATGGTACGTGACGAGGTTTAAGAGTGGGCACTTGTGACTAGCAGGGTTCCAAAAGATTCAGTCCTAGGGCCGGTGCTGTTTCTGGTATATGTAAGGAACTGATAGAAACAGAGGTGTCCCTTTTTGCAGGCGATGTGACGCTTATGCGGAAAATTCAAGTGGGTTAGGATCAGGTAGGGCTATCTAATTATCATCCCACCAAGAGCAAAGTCATGAAGATTGGGGAAGATCAAAGAAGACTGCAGACTGAGTACAGACTAGGGGACCTAAGACTGCAAACCTCACTCAAGGAATATAATGCTGAATATAATGCTGAGCACATCAGAGGCGCACATCACCCAAATAACTGCTGCAGCATACGGGCACTTGGCAAATTTAAAAATAGCATTTCAACACATGAGTAAGGAATCATTCAAGACATTGTGCACCGTGTACGTCAATCCCATACTGGAGTATGCAGCACCAGTACCGAACCCACACCTGGTCAAGCAATTCAAGAAATTAAAGTGCAAAAGTTTGCAACAAGGCTAGAGTCAGTGCTAAAGAAGGTTAAGGTTTTGTACCACCTCAAGCGTGTTTTGAACCACCTCAAGCGTGTATTGTACCATCTCAAGCGTCTATTGTACCACCTCAAGCGTGTATTGTACCACCTCAAGCGTGTTTTATACCACCTCAAGCGTGTATTGTACCACCTCAAGCGTGTATTGTACCACCTCAAGCGAGTATTGTACCACCTCAAGCGTGCATTGTACCACCTCGAGCGAGTATTGTACAACCTCAAGCGTGTATTGTACCACCTCAAGCGTGTATTGTACCACCTCAAGCGTGTTTTATATCACCTCAAGCGTGTATTGTACCACCTCAAGCGTGTAGTGTACCACCTCAAGCGTGTATTGTATCTCCTTAAGCTAGTATTGTACCACCTCAAGCGTGTATTGTACCACCTCAGGCGTGTATTGTACCACCTCAAGCGTGTATTGTACCACCTCAAGCGTGTATTGTACCACCTCAAGTGTGTATTGTACCACCTCAAGCGTGTATTGTACCACCTCAAGCGTGCATTTTTCCACCTCGAGCGAGTATTGTACCTCCTCAAGCGTCTATTGTACCACCTCAAGCTTATATTGTACCACCTCAAGCGTGTAATGTACTTCCTCAAGCGTGTATTGTACCACCTCAAGCGTGTATTGCATCACCTAAATCTTGCGTTGTACCACCTCAAGCGTGTATTGTGCCACCTCATGAGTGTATTGTACCACCTCATGCGTGTATTGTACCACCTCAAGCGTCTATTGTACCACCTCAAGCGTGTATTGTACCACCTCAATGCGTGTATGTACCACTCAAGCGTCATTGTACCACCTCAAGCATCTATTGTACCACCTCAAGCGTGTAATGTACCACCTCAAGCGTGAATTTTACCACTTCAAGCGTGTATTGTACCACCTCAAGCGTGTATTGTACCACCTCATGCGTGTATTGTACCACTTCAAGCGTCTATTGTACCACCTCAAGCATCTATTGTACCACCTCAAGCGTGTAATGTACCCCCTCAAGCGTGAATTGTACCACTTCAAGCGTGTATTGCACCAACTCAAGCGTGTTTTGTATCACCTAAAACTCGCGTTGTACGACCTCAAGCGTTTTTTGTACCACCTCAAACGTGTATTGTACCACCTCAAGCGTCTATTGTATGACCTCATGCGTCTATTGTACCAACTCATGCGTGAATTTTACCTCCTCAAGCGTCTATTGTACCACCTCAAGCGTCTATTGTACCACATAAAGCGAGCATTGTACCACCTTAAGCGTGAATTGTACCACCTCAAGCGTGTATTGTACACCCTCAAGCGTGTTTTATACCACCTCAAGCGTGTATTGTACCACCTTAAGTGTGTATTGTACCACCTCAAGCGTGTATTGTACCACCTCAAGCGTGCATTGTACTACCTCGAGCGAGTATTGTACCTCCTCAAGCGTCTATTGTACCACCTCAAGCGTATATTGTACCACCTCAAGCGTGTAATGTACTTTCTCAAGCGTGTATTGTACCACCTCATGCGTGTATTGTACCACCTCATGCGTGTATTGTACCACTTCACGCGTCTATTGTACCACCTCAAGCGTGTAATGTACCACTTCAAGCGTGAATTGTACCACCTCAAGCGTGTATTGTACCATCTCAAGCGTGTATTGTACCACCTCAAGCGTGTATTGTACCACCTCAAGCGTGTATTGTACCACCTCAAGCGTGTATTGTGCCACCTCAAGCGTGTATTGTGCCACCTCAAGCGTATATTGTACCACCTCAAGCGTATATATCAATTCATAGGTTTGGTCCCGCTTAAGGTGGTACAATACACGCTTGAGGTGGTAGTAGCTGCCACCTCAAACCCAGTCAAGGATATTCTATATAAAAAATAATTATTATGAACCTTGCAACGTATACAGAGTCTATACAGTGATTTGGTAACGTACAAAATATGTGGAACATTTGTGAGGTGCTACTGACAACAGTATAGATGTTTGGCAGATTTAGCTTTTATTTAGAGAACAAAAGCTTTTTGAAGAATTGTATATGTTTCCTTATATAATGTGCGCTTTATGAATCATGTAATATTTTTAATCGTGTATAATGTTCTCTTCATTGTGTACAGAAAATTTAGCGATTCCTATAACCTGTTTAAGTATATACCAGACTCACCACTTCTAAACAGTGGAAGCACATGCAGTAGGATCGCCCCCGATTTTGTACAGGTGACGACGACCTTAATGACCTTGTTTGCACAAAAAAGTGGTTGTGAGGGTGTTGCCTGTGTGGAGGTGGTGAATGTTGCAAGGTTCAGGCAGACGAGCAAGGAACCGGTTACCCAACCCTCCTCCACACACACATACAAATAAACACGAGGGTGGGAATGTATTGTACCTGCTGTTAGGAGAAGACGTTAGGAAGTAATTTTTTAGCCGTAAGACTGTAATTAATAGAAATACACTAGACGAAAAGCGTGGTGAAGGTAAACCCTGTATACAATTTCAGCGGAAGATTTGATCAAGGCTTCGAGGCCTCATATCTGAAAAGCCGCTCAAATATTTGTAAGTCAAGACCAGGAGCTATGAATTGACTTCTGTAAACTTGACTATGTAAATACATACATGCACCAATAAACACATACATACAAACATACACACACACATACACACACACACACACACACACACACACACACACACACGTCCGACTCAAAGCTGTTGTACAGTCACATCAGGAGGAAAACAACACTCAAGGACTAGTTAATCAGGCTGAAGAAATACAATACACAATGCTAAGCGAACTAGATACCTCAAAGACGATGGGGCTGGATAACATCTCTCCATGGGTCCTGAGAGAGGAAGCAGAGATGCTGTGTATACCCCTAACAACAATCTTCAACACATCTATCGAAACAGGGCGACTACCTGAGGTATGAAAGACAGCAAATGTAGTTCTAATTTTTAAAAATGGAGACAGACACGAAGCACTAAACTACATACCAGTGTCACTGACCTGTATAGTATGTAAAGTCATGGAGAAGATTATCAGGAGAAGAGTGGTGGAGCACCTAAAAAGGAATGAGCTTATCAACGACAGCCAGCACGGATTCAAGGACGGGAAATCTAGTGTCACAAACCTACTTGAGTTCTGTGACAGGTTGACTGCAGTAAGACATGAGAGAGAGGGTTGGGTAGATTGCATTTTTTTTTGGACTATAAGAAGGCTTTTGACTTAATTCCACACAAGAGAATAGTGCAAAAGCTCGAGAACCAGGCAGGTATATCAGGGAAAGCACTGCAGTGGATCAGAGAATACCTGACAGAAAGGCAGCAGTGAGTCATGGTACGCAACGAAATGTCAGAGTCCGCGCCTGTGGCGAGCGGGGTTCCACAGGGGTCAGTCCTAGGACCGGTGCTGTTTCTGAAAGGAATAGACTCAGAAGTGTCTCCGTCCTTCGTCCTTCAGACGACGTCAAGTTAATGCGGAGAATTCAATCGGAGGAGGACCAGGCAAGACTACAAAAGGATATGAACAGGCTACAGGCCTGGCCCAGCAAATTGCTCCTGGAGTTCAATCCCGCACATCAACCAAATAACTATTGCGGCATAAGGGCGACTAGCACCTAAGAAAAGCATTCCGACATCTCAGTAAGGAGTCGTTCAGGACTCTGTACACCGTGTACATCAGGACCATATTGGAGTATGCAGCACCAGTTTGAAACCCATACCTCGTCAAGCATGTTTAGAAATTAGAGAAAGTGCAAAGATTTGCATCGAGACTAGTCCCGTAGTTAAATGGCATGTCCTACGAAGAGAGGGGGAAATCGACAAGACGTCACTAAAGGACAGAAGGGACAGGGAGGACATGATAACAACAACAAAAATACTGAGATGAATCGACAAGGTGGATAGACAGGATGTTTCAGAGATGGGACACACCAACAAGGGTCATAATTGGAAGTTGAAGACTCAGATGAGCTACAGTTATGTTAGGAAGTATTTCTTCAGTCACAGAGTTGTCAGGAAGTTGAACAGTCTGGAAAGGGAGGTGGTGGAGGCAGGATCCCTATATAGCTTTAAGAAGAAGTATGATAAAGATCACGGAGCAGGGATGTAGTGACCTAGTAGCGACCAGTGAAGAGGTGGGGCCAGGAGCTGTGAATCGACCCCTGCTACCACAATTACGTAAGTATAATTAGGTGAGTACACATACACACAGGAACGAGGGCGGGAGTTACCCAACGTTAGTGCTCTGTGAATTTAAGTACTGTACAGGGGTCATTAAATGTATCAGGGTCAGTGAGCAATCCCTGAAGTGATTTACAAGTTGCCCTGTGTAAGATAATAATTTTATAAGTGATCTTGAAAGTGATATTGGTGTAATGCAGTAACGGCAGGCCTAGTGTGGTATAGGCGGGGTTGTCACCTGTGTCAACCAAAATATACACTCACCAATAAATGTACTAATCTATTTCCTAGTAACATATATGAATGCTTAAATTTTGAAACCAAAAAACGAGACTTCCATTATCACACAAAAATTAGGTTTGCAAAAGGTCTATGTAACATTATGCTTAGGACACCCACAGATACAATTAGACCCGTGAATATTGCAACAATATATTACACCATCGTTAAGAAGTTGAATCCCATGATCATGTTCACACTGTCAACACTTCCCTGTAGTTTACAGACGATCGCCAAACATCTGACTGGACTGAAGCCGAGCGTTGATTAGCAGGCAAAGAATCGTGCCTCCACCACCACTCATTGCACTGAATGACCCACATGGGTTTAATGATTATGTTGTTGTCTATGTTGTTTCACTACCTATTGTATTTTTGTCAATGAATTTTGTCGATGTATTTTGTCTTTAAATAAAGCATATATTTGATATGCTTTATTTAAAGACAAAATACATCGACAAAATACATTGACAAAAATACAATAGGGAGTGAAACAACATAGATAGCAACTCAGACCTACATCTCGAATACTTCGTCCAGCTCCCCGGCAGTAGGTCGCGTGCCCAGAATGCTGCAGGCATTTTGCCTCTGGATCGCAACATTGAGTCTCTGAAAGAGGAAGCTGGCCGCCCTGTGGTCCTTGGTTTCTATGATGATTTTTTCACCCTGCTCTTTGAAAAACTTTAGAGCACACTTGCCCCATACTCGCAGGGTCTCCGACCCTATTGGGATGAAGTTATAGGAAAGCAGGCCTTCATATTTGCAGATCTTCTGGGTTTCCCTGTGGCTAGCAGGTCCACCCCCTTCAGCTATGGAGTATGGCAAGTAGGTGTCTGCCAATGTGGCAGCACATGTGTAGTCCCAGGCAATCTGCTTTCCATTCTTCCATGGTAGCATAGTGGCTACATCAGGACGCTTTGATTCCGTCAGACCTCTGCACTTGGGGTTCCCGCTGGGCTCGGCAACGGGCTGTGGCGAGGCTTCTCTTTATGATTTCGTTGACCTCCTCATGTCTAGCATACTTCCCTTCTGATGTGTGACACACGAGACCATGAAGTCTGAATTGATCAGCCGTCGCCCTGCCGCAAATACACCTATGTTCGGTGAGGATGGGGGCGGCTAGGCGAAGCGCAACACCAATCCGAATGGCCTGTGGGTCGAGTCGAGTGCCCAGGGAGGAATTGGGAACAGCTAGAAGGAAATCTCCTGAGTATGGTGCTTGCACCGCTAGGAGACGAGCTTTGTCCTTTCCTGATGCGTTGGTGAGCATTGTGTTGGCGATTTTTTCCATGATTGGTTTGTCCCAGTGGGACTGTTTGTGTTCTTTTGGAGGAGCTTGTCTACTGTAGGAGTCTGCAAGGGTGTCCCACCGCATTGCTGCTTCAGTGAACCTGGGGTCTTGAGATCCTACAGCGTCTCTCAATCTTCTTGATTAATCCACTAGAAGCCAAACACGAAAACAAAAAAGGAGGTAAAGCTACCTGCGTTGCTTTGCGCACCCCTATACCTCCCAGTCGCACTGGGAGGGTTGCATGAGCCAATTGCCGATCCTCTAGTGACAGATTCAGTGCTTCTTAAAGGTTGATCTCAGGTGTGCGTCATATTCGTCGAGTGTTGGGTTGTCAAAAGAGGGTGCGCACCTCAGGAAGTGAGTCTTGGCACAGTAAGACATCTTGTGAGGAGATACAGGGCATCATGGGCATCAAGCTCGCTTATTCTATCCTCCATTCTCTTCAGGTCATTCAGTTTGTTCTTGAGGACCGTGTCGATAGCCTGGTGACCCAGCGGTGCTCCCAAGGAGTACTATTGAATGGAGTGGTAGTAGACACTTCCTGGAGGATTTTTCGCACAGCATTGATTATTTCCTGGTTCGTTGTGACGATTTCACACTTGGAGGGATTGAGGATGAGTCCCAAGTCTTCTCCTTGTGTCTTCACCAGTTGTAGGTTCTCTAACAGGATTCTTCAGTACCTGCCAGAGTGCCTCATCCATCATATATATATATATATATATATATATATATTATATATATATATATATATATATATATATATATATATAATATATATATATATATATATATATATATATATATATATATATATATATATATATATATATATATATATATATATATATATATATAATATATATATATATACTAGCTGTACCGGCCACACTTTGCTGTGGCTCAGTCTGATTCCCGACTCTTGAATACGCAACATATAATTGTTCATGTTAGTTACCATTTTGTCCTAGGCACATGTCGATTAGACACTAGGCCTGTTGAATATATGTGTGTGTGTAAGGAAACACTTCAAAATGTTTTGGCCCCGCCGGAATATAACCTGGGCCCTCCGTGTGTGAAGCGAGGCTTTAGCCACCATGCCATCTGGGCGTGTGAGAAGCAATCCATGTCTAGATCTAAACCGCACAATTCTAAAGATTATATATATATATATATATATATATATATATATATATATATATATATATATATATATATATATATATATATATATATATATATATATATATATATATATATATATATTCTTTCTTTCAACACGTCGGCCGTTTCTGACCGAGGCAGGGTGGCCCAAAAGGAAAAACGAAAGTTTCTCCTTTTACATTTAGTAATATATGTATTCAGGAGAAGGGGTTACTAGCCCCTTGCTCCCGGCATTTTAGTCGCCTCTTACAACACGCATCGCTTACGGAGGAAGAATTCTGTTCCACTTCCCCATGGAGATATATATATATATATATATATATATATATATATATATATATATATATATATATATATATTACATAATATGGTACAAAAGATTTAAGAGATACATTGTTGATATAAAGATGGCATATACAGTACACGAGGTGTGAGAGATACATGTCTACTACATATTGTTACATGTTTGTCACTGATTATAATGCGAAAATCTCATCCAGCTCTTCCAAGCTGGGGGGCATGCCCAGAATACAGCATGTATTACCCCTCTGAACAGCAGCGCTGAGTCGCTGGAACAGAAAACTAGCTGCCCTGGGATCCCTAGTTACCCTGTTGAGTCTTTTGCCCAGCTCCTTGAGGAACTTAGATGCACTCTTTCCCCATGAGCCAAGGGTCTCTGAGCCTATGGGAACAAACATATAATGATGGGCAAGTTCTCCATATTTTCTCGACTTCTGGGACTCCCTGAAGGTGGCAGCTGCCCCTCCTTCCTCCCTTGTGTATTGGAGATAGGTATCAGCCAAGGTAGATGCAAATGTGTAATCCCACACCACCTGCTTGCCGTCTGTCCAGGCTTGAAGGGTGATACCATCTGGACGCTTTTGGCTGCCATCAGATCTGCATAGTTGGGGTGGTTCCCTTACTGCTGGGCATCCGGCTGTTGTGAGGCTCCTCTTGATAATGTTATTAACCTCTTCATGTCTTGCAATCTTTCCCTCGGATTTACGACACACAAGACCATGGTACCCGAATCGGTCTGCTGCTTCACTGCCACAAAATATATATATATATATATATAATATATATATATATATATATATATATATATATATATATATATATATATATATATATATATATATATAGTAGTCAAAATACACACACAACCCGCACATATAAAGGGAGGAGCTTACGACGACGTTTCGGCCCGACTTGGACCATTTACAAAGTCACACTAACAAACAGAGACAGAGGAAGGGGTATTTATAGGCAGGCAGACAGGGAAGGGTACAAGAGAGTGGGGTAATAATGGAGTAAGTAGTGGAAGTGGTAGTAGTAGTAATAGTGGTAGTGGAGACAGTCATGTACTAGGAGAGGAGCACTGCAATGAGGCTAGCGGCCCGCAAGGGTGGGACGAGAACACAGAGGGAGGAAAGGCGAATAAAATGAAGGACAAATACAAGGCAAAAGAAAAGAAAGAAAGGAAAACCCATAGGAGAAAAAAGAGAAGGGGGAAGAGATGAAAGGGGAAGGAATCAGGTTAAGTCACGGGTGTTCTGAAGTTTAGAGCATTTAACAATGTAATGAGAGAGGAAAGCATCAACAGAGACAAAGCCAGTGCTAAGATTCATACAGGGAAAGTTATGTATAAGGGAGGATTCAACCAGGCGGCGACTATGAAAGTTGGACGTAGGGTAGACAGTTTTAGCAGAAGACCAATCAATAGGATGACTGTGATCTCTGACATGAAAGAAAAGAGCATTATTAGTGTCGGCAAGCCTAACACTATTTTTGTGCTCCTTGAGTTTGTCAGAAAGAGATCGGCCAGTTTCTCCAAAGTACTGAAGAGGACAGGAGGAGCAAGAAATAGAGTAGACACCAGGAGAATCTGTGGAGGGAGGGGAGGTATAAACTAGATTAGTGCGAAGAGTGTTAGTCTGACGAAAGGTAAGTTTGATGTCTAAGGAACGGAGAGAGTTGCTGAGATTAGAGAGACCAGTGATGTAGGGAAGGCAGAGGACTGGAGAGTTCTCAGGAGTAGAGGGTTTAGGAGAGAAGAAAGTCCGTTTGGCACGAGAGAAAGCAGAGTCTATGAAATGGGAAGGGTAGCCAAGGCGGGAAAATACCCCTATAAATACCCCTTCCTCTGTCTCTGTGTGTTAGTGTGACTTTGTAAATGGTCCAAGTCGGGCCGAAACGTCGTCGTAAGCTCATCCCTTTTATATGTGCGGGTTGTGTGTGTATTGTTCCGGTCACGGTATTGTGCCTTTTTTGTTAATTAGTAGTAGTCAAAGTCCCTGTATGGCTCAAAATGGCTGCGGTCACCCCCCTCCCTGAGCTCCTCATCCCTGAGCGGTCTCCTTCCGCGCGCTCGCGCCCCCGCCCCGCCCCTTGCCCACAGCCCGCGCCCCTTGCCCGCGACCCGCGCCCGCGCCCAGTCCCACACCCTTCCGCGTCGAGCTGCCCCTCGCTGCCTTCTGCAGCCCCTTCTGCAGATCGCCCCAGCGCCCCGAGCTGCCTTCTGCCCCCGCCCAAACACGCCCGGCCCCACGCCCTTCTGCAGCGCCTTCTGCTGCGGATCGCCCCCGCTTCTCGATTTTTTTTTTTTCGAAATTTCATTTTATCCCTCCATCTCCTTGGATCAAGTTTTGAGATCCCCCCTATGGGGGCAATATTATTTCCTCTCTTTAAGTAAATTGAACTAAGACTTGAGTTTTACCTACTTTGGAATTTCATCAAATTCACATTCACTTCCATCTCCCCAAAACCCCTGCTCCACTTCCTTGGATCAAGATCATCCACCCCATCTCCCACCCTCACCTTTTCCCACCCACACCCTCTAACTCCAATATTCCTACTCCACTTCCTTGGATCAAGATCACCCTCCCCATCTCCCACCCTTACCTTCCCGCCCCACATTCTAAGAACCAAATTTTATGAATTTTAGAGGGATTTCAATTCCTCAGATCAAAATTACATCGATTTTCATGAATATTACAAAATTTCCTTGGATCAAGATTTTTATTTATTTTTCGAATTTTCCCTACTTTTTCCAAAATTTCGAATTTTAGAGAGATTTCCAATTCCTCAGATCAAGACCTCCATCTCCTTGGATCAAGTTTTGAGTTACCCCCTATGGGGGCAATATTATTTCCTCTCTTTAAGTAAATTGAACTAAGACTTGAGTTTTACCTGGGGGTAAGCATTTTCCCTCGATAACCTTCTATGAGGTATGGTAAAAAAATTATCGTTTTTCAATAATTAATCAAGATTGAGATCTCCCTTATAATCTCCCCCTACGGTACTTTCTCTCTTTAAGTTAAAATGAGCTAAAAGGACAGGTTGAAACAGGTATCTTTCCCTTATTATATTGAATGAATTAAAAGTGCGTGACGTCATCACCGGGGTCACCAACAAGTTCAATCAAGCGAGCCCAGGTGTGGTGTGACGTCACTGACATAGGATAACACTAATACACATTAATTTCTCCTTCATTTATTATACATTTCAATACATATATTCACCATTTACAGGTAACAGTCTAAAAAGATACATTTTCCATGTTTTCAGGTAATACAATTTTTTTCAGTCTTACATTAACAAATTTCTGGTAATACCCACAACATATCATAATTTTACATACCACGATTTAAGATTTTCCACTTATAACTCACAATATTTTTACTATTTCATCAGAAAACGATCTAATTCAACAAATTTTAAGACGTTTAAATAACAAACCTCAATTTTACATATCACGACAATTTTTCTCGTTTTCATTAAAAAAATAGTTCATCCACAACACCCAAAACACTTACAATTTTTCTCGTTTTCATTAAAAATATATAATAACCACAACATTTTATAAGTTCCACTATGTTCAAATGTCCTTAGACGACTGGCAGGTACGTTTTGTTATCTCTGAGAAGATCACAGACCCACCCCAGCGCCTGAGGCCATGACCTCACCTGCTCTCTACCTCATACACACACACACACACACACACACACACGCACACACACACACTCCACCCATTACCCCATCTCCACCCACAATTTTTCCCCGTTTTACTAATTCATCAAAAAGCCACATCCATCTCAACAGAACATACACACATTTATATTCAGTATAACCAAGAAATGCATTGGAACACCTCCAAAACACTCTTATACGTTATTTGAAATACCCCCAAAACATCATTGATTACTGTGAAAACGACATTGAATACTGTCAAATAACATTTAAAACACCTCTAACTCATTCACCAAATTACATCTCATACACCAAACTACACTCACCCAAAAATTACTCATCTCAAAACACTAAGATCATTTAGAACAAGATCATTTAACCTATGAATACTTTCACTAAGATCACATTTTTACACATTCCCCCAAAATACCATTGAACACCACCAAAACACCATTGAATGCACCGAAACACCATTGAATGCACCCAAAACACCATTGAACACCAAAACACTCTAATATATCATCATCAAAACACTCTCAAACATCATTTGAACACCTTCAAAATACTAACAAAACACCATTGAATATGCCCAAAACACCATCAAACTTTCCCTCAAAACACTATAACCAACTTTTTAAGATGACAAAACCATTATCTAAGCACACTCATCTCAAAACCACTATAATCACTAAAACACACTTTCAAAAACACAATCACCATTGAACACCACCAAAACACCTTTGAATACCCCGTACATCAACAATGAATACTCCCAAATCATCGTTTGAACACCATCACACACACACATACTTTTCTCAATAACTGTCAAGAAATATTCTCACATCCCTCAACATCTAGAAGTTCAAACTAGTATTAACTCAGGGTTAGGGAACTGCGACACTAATGTTAGAGACGGAATGTTCAGTAAGTTTAATTTTAATAATCATAGAATTGACTGGGAAAAAATAAACCAAGAGCTATCAGACATATCATGGGAATCAGACATGAGCACCTAAATCCCCACCAGTGCCTAGAGAAGCTGAATACAGAAGCATACAAGGTATGTATGAAACACGTACCATTGAGGAAACCCCGAAGAAGATCAGATATAGAGAGAGAGCGTAGGAGATGGTACAGGAGAAGAAAACGGGTTACTGAATTGCTGAAAAACACAGTTATGTTGCAACAGAAGAGAGATAGCCTTAACCGAGAGATCACGGAATTAGAGCAAAACTTAAGATGTCATACCTGACAGAAGAAGTACAAAGGGAACAAAGAGCCATACAGGATATTGCAAGAAACCCAAAATATTTCTACTCCTATGCAAAATCCAAGCTAAGAACTACCTGTAGAATTGGACCATTATTGAGAGGAGATTCGTATACGGACGATGAACAGGAAATGAGTGAAATTCTAAAAGAACAGTATGAGTCAGTGTTCAGCAACCCACTAAATGACAGCAAGGTAGAAAATGCAGAAATTTTTTTCACTCCAGCAGAAGGCTGCGCAGACCACCTAACCGACATTAGTACAAATCCCATAGATTTCGAAAAGAAATGGCCAACATGCCCACTCACTCAGCACCTGGACCAGATTCATGGAATGCTTTATTTATAAAGCAGTGCAAAGTACCATTAGCAAGAGCCCTTAGTATTCTGTGGAGAAAGAGCTTAGATCTAGGTGAAATTCCAGAGGCCTTAAAGAGTGCAGACATAGCTCCTTTGCATAAGGGAGGTAGTAGAGCACTAGCTAAAAATTACAGACCAGTAGCCCTCACTTCTCACATCATAAAAATCTTTGAAAGAGTGATGAGACGGCAGATTACAAAGTTCATGGACCAGCACAACCAACATAACCCGAACCAGCATGGCTTTAGATCGGGTCGATCATGCCTGTCACAGCTGCTGAACCATTATGACAGAATTACGGAGGCATTGGAGGACGACCAAAACGCAGATGTGATTTACACAGATTTTGCAAAGGCGTTTGACAAATGCGATCATGGAGTGATAGCGCACAAAATGAGGGCCATAGGCATTACGGGAAGGTAGGCAGATGGATTTTGAGTTCCTAACACAAAGAACACAAAAAGTAGTAGTGAACAGGGCAAGATCCAGCATCAGCGAGGTCAAAAGCTCAGTGCCCCAAGGCACTGTCCTGGCACCTCTGCTGTTTCTCATCCTCATAGCAGACATAGATAAAAACACCCAGCACACTTTTGTATCATCATTTGCAGATGACACTAAAATAAGCATGAAAGTCACTACGGTAGAGGACACTGAAAAATTACAGGAGGACATAAGCAGGGTCTTCCAATGGGCAGTGGAGAACAACATGACGTTCAATGGTGATAAGTTTCAGCTGCTTAGGTATGGAAAAAATGAAGAACTCAAAAGGAACACTATATACAAAACGCAAGAGGGTCACCACATAGAACGAAAGGAACACGTAAAAGACTTGGGAATAATTATGTCTGCTGATCTGTCGTTTAAAGACCATAACAAGACAAAGATCACAACAGCCAGGAAGATGACGGGGTGGGTATTGAGAACTTTCAAAACAAGTGAAATAATGCCGATGGTGACACTATTCAAATCGCTAGTGCTCCCTTACTTAGAATACTGCTCAGTGCTGACGGCCCCGTTCAGGGCAGGAGAAATAGCAGAGCTGGAACAAATCAGAGATCGTTTACGGCTCACATTGAGCCATTGAAACATCTAAATTATTTGGAACGCCTCAAGTCTTGAACATGTACTCATTGGAGCGGAGGAGAGAGATACATGATAATATATACATGGAAAGTACTTGAGGGCCTGGTCCCAAATCTGCACACTGCCATAACAACATACTGGAGTGAGAGATATGGGAGAAAGTGTAAAATAAACCCAGTGAGGAGCAGGGGTGCGGTGGGGACAATAGGGAGCACTGTATTAACATCCGGGGTCCCAGACTATTCAACATCTTACCAGAAGATATCCGAAACACGGCTGGAACCAGTGTAGAAGCCTTCAAGAGGAAACTGGACAAATATCTTCACCAGGTGCCAGATCAACCAGGCTGTGATGGATATGTGGGGCAGCGGGCCTCCAGCAGCAACAGCCTGGTTGACCAGGCAAGCACCAGACGAGCCTGGCCCATGGCCGGGCTCAGAGAGTAGATACTCTCGAAACTCTTCAAAGGTATATCAAAGGTATATCTCAAAACCTCTCATACATCATTTGAATACCCTCAAAACATCATTGAATACTATCAAAACACCTTTGTATACTCCCAAAACACCATTTGAATAATACCATAACCCAACCTAGCATCATCTAACGTAACCAAAAAATAACATCTAACCTAACAACTTAACCTTCAAAACACTATCAAACACCACATTACCAAAAAACTAAGACATGACACATTGCCAAAACTAATACAGACATACACCCTCCAACTAAGTCATGGAACATTATCAAAAAAAACTAAGACACCTTCAACTAACACCTGAGACATCAACAAACCTATACAAGACATAATCACAACTAAGACATACACCTCCAACTAAGACATATCATAATCACATTTTTTATAAACATCCCCTCAAATCATTATAACCAACTTTATAAGATCATTAATCTCAATCCACTAAGATCACTCATCACAAAAACCACTAGGATCGCTAAAACTATGAATACTTTTTACTATTGGAACATTTTTCATGTTCACCAACTCCATTTCATGATTACTATTATGTAAGAACATTAACGACAAGACACTAAGATCACAGATCACACATTTTATACATATTCCCTCAAACATTATAACCAACTTTATAAGATGACATACCATTTATCTAAGAATACTAATCTCAATCCATTAAGATCACTCATCTCATAACCACGAAGATCATCAACTAACACCCCATTTTATACGCATTCCCTCAGACCATCAAAAACACTCTTATACCTCATTTGAACACCACCAAAAACACTCTTATACATCATTTGAACACCTTCAAAACACTATCAAACAATTTTTTAATGCTCCTAAATCATCGTTTGAACACCATCGCTCCCATCACACACACATACTTTTCGCAATAACTGTTAAGAAATATTCTCACATCCCTCAACATCTCATACATCATTTGAATACCCTCAAAACATAATTGAATACTAACAAAACACCTTTGTATACTCCCAAAAACACCATTTGAATAATACCATAACAAATAACATTTTTACCTAACCCAACCTAACAACATCTAACCTAAACAAAACATAACATCTAACCTAACAACTTAACCTTCAAAACACTATCAAACACCACAAATAACATTTAACCTTAACTAACTTATCTTTCAAATCACTCTCATGCATCATTTGAACACCTTCAACTAAGACATGACACATTACCAAAACTAACACAGACATGACACCCTCCAACTAAGTCATGGAATATTATCAAAAACTAAGACACCTTCAACTATCACCTGACACATTTCCAAAACTAACACAGACATACACCCTCCAACTAAGTCATGCTCAAAAACCACTAAAATCGCTAAAACTATGAATACTTTTTACTATTGGAACACTTCCAAACAACATTAGAACATTTCCAAATTACATTAGAACACTCCCAGATTACTGTGAGCACATACAAAACAATATTAGAACACTCCCAGATTACTTTGAGCACATCCAAAACAATATTAGAACACCCTCAGATTACTTCAAAATAATATTAGAACACCTCCAAAACACTCTTATACATCATTTGAATACTCCCAAATCACCATTTGAATACTCCCGAAACAACATATAACATTTAATCTAACCTAACCTAACCCAACCTAACATCACCTATCCTAACCCAATTAACATTTAACCTAACCTATCTTATCCTTCAAATCACTCATTCATCATTTGAATACCTTCAACTAACGCAAGAGACATCAAGAAACCTATGCATGGCATAATCACAACTAATACATACGACTCCAACTAAGACATATCATAATCACTAAGACACATTCACCAATCTTATTCCTGACATGAGCCTTAAAAGACAAATAAAAAAATCTAACTCATATACACAATATAATATATAACCGCAAAATACCATGTCACGATCACCACCAACTAAGACATATCATGAACACACCCAACTAAGACATAACATAATCACATTTTTATAAACATCCCCTCAAATCATTATAACCAACTTTATATGATGACAAACCATTATCTAAGAACACTAATCTCAATCCACTAGAGATCACTCATTTCATTTTTTTCCCGTTTTACTAATTCATCAAAAAAGACAAACCCATCTCCACAGAACATACACACATTATATACACATTCCCTATCACCAACCGAGAAGACTATTACTGAAATCACTTAGGACAAGATCGTTAAAACTATGAATACTTTTTTACTATTGGAACACTTCCAAACAACATTAGAACATTTCCAAATTACATTAGAACACTCCCAGATTACTTTGAGCACATCCAAAACAAATATTAGAAAACTCCCAAATAACATTTGACATCTCTAACTCATCTGCCAAATTACATTCTCAAACTCACCAAACTACACACTCACCCCAAAACCACGCACCTACAACGGTGTTCTTGGGAGATTCTGAACATAAGTTTCAAAAGTTGATAGACGATTTTTTTGAGAAGGTATGAACAAGAAGAAAACTAAAAGTGAACTTTGGAAAAAGCAAGGTGATGAGTGTATCAACAAATTAGGTAATGAAAGATTACATATCAGATGGAAAGGAAGTGAATGTGTTCCGATATTTGGATGTGGACTTGTCACCAGATGGGTTTGTGAAACATGAGATGATCCATAGAAATGACGATAGAAAAATGTTACGCAGTGCAATGTGGCATCTCTAGAGACATGGAGAATAAAAATCGCAATACCGTGGCAGCAACAATTCACAGATAACCTGAACATAGGAGATTGAAACCAATAGTGACATTTCGGTCCGGCTTGGACCATTATTTGTGTACTTATACATGGAGGCCGAGAAGGGGACTGTACTAGGGTATAGTGGTACCAACACTCTTGCAGCGAGGAGGAGGCTAGATGCAATGGATTTATCGATTATGAGGACAATGTGTGGTGTGAATATTATGTAGGCATGTGTGTGTGCGAGTCTGTAGGCAAGAGGTTTTTATAACTTTACATGATGTTGGACTGGGAGAAATGTGATATTTATGAAAGGAGGTACAGTGTTATAAAATAGATATGACTGTGTTCATTTAAGTCAAAATGACTATAATTGGTGAAATAGACAATGAAGACCTTTGCTTGTACCACGTTTCACCCAACACTAAACTTTATCAATCACATTGCAAAACTGAGACATTTTCTAAAAGATTCCACATAGGTTGACGTTACACGTTTAAAAAATGCCTTCTCAGGTGTAAGAAAAGGTACTGAAGCGAAGATAAAGTTGTACAAGAAGCCTACTGCCTCGCTCTATTGTTAGTCGATAATGACTATGGTCGATGTACAAGAAGCCTACTGCCTCGCGCTGTTGTTAGTAGATACTGACTAAGGTCGATGTCGAAGATAACAACACATTGCTTTGCTTGATTTAATAATCAACGACTGGAGACATTTTCTCAGTTTGTAGTGTTCCATGAAACAAATCAGTGGGATATATAATACTGCATCCATTTCCATAGCGCACCTCAAACTTAAAGATAAAAAAGTTCACCATGGACCATTAGGCATCATGCAGTACTCCATCCATGCTTGAGTAGCTTTACTTACATCTAAGCATGTGACTTTACATCCTTGTGAACTATTTGAGCCACTCATTGCTGTAAGATATTTTATAAACTAGAATTATTTCGGTCTCTGTGGAGTCCGAGAACTGTATCCCAGTGCTACATAAACCCAGCCCTGTACGTCGATGCATGAAAATGATTAGTACAGTATTGAAGTAACATTCACCAGTAGTGAAGAAACATTCACCAGTATTGAAGTAACATTCACCAGTATCGAAGTAACATTCACCAGTACTGAAATAACATTCACCAGTATTGAAGTAACATTCACCAGTACTGAAGTAACATTCACCAGTACTGAAGTAACATTCACCAGTAGTGTAGTAACATTCACCAGTACTGAAGTAACATTCACCAGTAGTGTAGTAACATTCACCAGTACTGAAGTAACATTCACCAGTATTGAAGTAACATTCACCAGTAGTGAAGAAACATTCACCAGTATTGAAGTAACATTCACCAGTATCGAAGTAACATTCACCAGTACTGAAGTAACATTCACCAGTACTGAAGTAACATTAACCAGTGCTGAAGTAACATTCACCAGTACTGAAGTAACATTCACCAGTATTGAAGTAACATTCACCAGTATCGAAGTAACATTCACCAGTATTGAAGTAACATTCACCAGTATCGAAGTACCATTCACCAGTACTGAAGTAACATTCACCAGTACTGAAGTAACATTCACCGGTACTGAAGTAACATTCACCAGTATTGAAGTAACATTCACCAGTAGTGAAGTAACATTCACCAGTATCGAAGTACCATTCACAAGTACTGAAGTAACATTCACCAGTATCGAAGTAACATTCACCAGTACTGAAGTAACATTCACCAGTAGTGAAGTAACATTCACCAGTAGTGAAGTAACATTCACTAGTTTTGAAGTAACATTCACCAGTAGTGAAGTAACATTCACCAATATTGAAGTAACATTCACCAGTACTGAAGTAACATTCATCAGTACTGAAGTAACATTCACCAGTACTGAAGTAACATTCACCAGTAATGAAGTAACATTCACCAGTACTGAAGTAACATTCACTAGTACTGAAGTAACATTTACCAGTACTGAAGTAACATTCACCAGTACTGAAGTAACATTCACCAGTAGTGAAGTAACATTCACCAGTAGTGAAGTAACATTCACCAGTACTGAAGTAACATTCACTAGTAGTGAAGTAACACTCACCAGTATTGAAGTAACATTCACCAGTACTGAAGTAACATTCACCAGTATTGTAGTAACTTTCACCAGTAGTGAAGTAACATTCACCAGTATTGAAGTAACATTCATCAGTACTGAAGTAACATTCACCAGTACTGAAGTAACATTCACCAGTACTGAAGTAACATTCACCAGTACTGAAGTAACATTCATCAGTACTGAAGTAACATTCACCAGTACTGAAGTAACATTCACCAGTACTGAAGTAACATTCACCAGTAGTGAAGTAACATTCACCAGTACTGAAGTAACATTCACCAGTAGTGAAGTAACATTCACCAGTATTGAAGTAACATTCACCAGTACTGAAGTAACATTCACCAGTACTGAAGTAATATTATCCAGTACTGAAGTAACATTGACCAGTACTGAAGTAACATTGACCAGTAGTGAAGTAACATTCACCAGTATTGAAGTAACATTCACCAGTACTGAAGTAACATTCACCAGTAGTGAAGTAACATTCACCAGTACTGAAGTAACATTCACCAGTACTGAAGTAACATTCACCAGTACTGAAGTAACATTCACCAGTACTGAAGTAATATTCACCAGTAGTGAAGTAACATTCACCAGTACTGAAGTAACATTCACCAGTACTGAAGTAACATTCACCAGTACTGAAGTAACATTCACCAGTACTGAAGTAACATTCACCAGTACTGAAGTAATATTCACCAGTACTGAAGTAATATTCACCAGTACTGAAGTAACATTCACCAGTTCTGAAATTTTGAAGTCGATCTGAGTAGGTTCTCTCCATTTATCAAATGGCAACAAATCTGTCAACAGCCTCCGTAACACTGTCCGTACGGCATCCACGCATCCATGACTCTTGCCTGAGATGCGGCGCACCACCCGTGAAAATTTGAAGCTGATCTAATAGGGCGTTCTTGAGTATATGAACGAAATTTTAAGATATAGTAAAGAAAAAAGAATGTTACCCTAAAATGCGAGTTTTTTCATTTCCATTTGTCATTTATATTACATTTTAAATTTTTGTAGTCCTTTAAAAAATATTTGTTTTTATTCAATTTGATGAAAATGCTTTAAAAATCACAGATTGGTATACACTACCCGAAATCAATACAAAAATATTTCCAATTAAGATCACCAGCGTATAGGGTTTGAAGCCGCTCGGGGGAGGTATTCTTTAGTTATTTTTTATCTGTTTCCAAAGAATCCAAGTTTTTTAACAAGTTTAGTTAAATTTCACTAACACAACTAAACTTACGGGACATCATTCGCTTTTAGGAATGTGTCTTTAATAACATTTTGAAGTCGATCAAAAGAAGCATTCTGTAGTTACTGAACATGCATAACTGTCACTATTTATACAATAAAATTGGCAAATTTGAATTTGTTCCCTCCATTAAGTAACAAACTTTGCGTGCAGGAAACCTCACCAGCTGTGAAAATTTATAGCCGATCTGTTGAGTCATTCTACATCTAGGTCAGGGATTCCAACGATTTCAAGTTTTTGTTTTTTAACGTTTTTTAACTGTATTATAGACAAATTTGCGTCCCACAAAGTACCAAAAACCTTAATGGGAACTATCCTGGTCATATGATGCATCAACCATTAATAATTGCAGCCAATCAGATAAGGTAAACTGAAATTTGATTAATGTGATTCAGTGGGATAAAATTTTTACACAATTTTACAGGTATTGTAAAATAGGAAAATCTGCAATAACATGAATTTTGATCTTAGTTATCGTCCAATTAGGAGGCGTCTTTGAGCGTTAGAAGCAACACCGATGACGACTTTGGAAGTTATCAGCACCTTTCCAAGACGCTGGAAATGAGTTCAGCGACTTTGCTCACTGAACGCAAGCACCTGAAAATTGATCTAAAAACGTATTTCTAGATACTGAACACAATCACTGAAAATTTGAAGGCGATTAAATGATGCCTTTCTAAGTTAT